>RJWH01007903.1:0-35539 GCA_004363575.1 Solenodon paradoxus | reverse complement strand
TGCGGGGGAGGGCGCAGGGGTGTGCGGGGGAGAGCGCGGGGTCAGCACTTTCTAGCCGCAGCTCTGAGTGGCTCCAGTAGTGAAATGCAAGCACCTGCTGCAGACTCTGCGCTGACACCCGCAGGGCAGGAGCCTGGCAGATTCACAGCAACTGTCCAGTTACACTCTATTCTGTGCGCTGTGACAGTGTTCTCGGTCATGAAACAGCACTGCCGTGGGAAGTCGCAAGCGCACACCCAGCCCTCAGGACAAAGGGGCCAGGAAGCACGGCCCTGGCACTGGCCACGCACAAGCCGATGAGGCAGCAGGTGCGATTTAACCCCCCGCCCCCATCAGCGTTGTCACAAATAACACACATCTTTAACCGGGTGGAAATGACACCAAGTTTCTTCCTGGCAAACAGGAGATCAGCCAATACTGGAACCACTGGCAAGTCCCACCAGTGTCATCAGCCGGTGTCCCGGCCCGGTGCTGGGCCCGGCTCACCAACTGCTGTCCGCCGGTGTCCTAACCGTCTTCACAATCGATACCAGCACGTGGATTTCTTTAAGACTCGAATCAGTGAAAGAAAGATACTTAGATCAGAGGGTTTTTTTAACTGGGGACCTTAACAGTGACGCGCAGGCGTGGATTTGCGGACGCTGGGAGGACATGAGACGCCCTCTCCGCACAGGGCCCTGCGCTGATGGTCGTTGGCAAGTGGCCTCTTATTTAACTGGAGTCGAGTTGTTGATACAATAGAAAGTACTTTCAGTTTCCATCGAGCACGTTCTTCCTGCTGAAACCAGTCCTAGCACGTCGCTGTCACGTCACCGGGCAGTTCACCTTTGTTGGCTACAGCGTGAGTTCTGGCTGGAACACTGGGTTTGCGGGAGGAAGCCAGGCTCAGCAGGCCTGTTCTCTGTGGGAAAGCGGGCGTCACCGGGCTCGCGCGGGACCATGTGACAGTCCTGTCCACGTTAGCGTGGGTCGGAAATCATCTGGGCATCTGAAAAGATTTGCAAGACTACCTGTCGGGAGAGGCATTTGTACTATGAAGCCTTCAGATTTCTTTCTAGAGACACCTGTCGTGACTGAAAACTAAAACACGGACACAGACGCCGCTGGCGGGCAGGGCACTGCGTCTCGGGTGTGGCTTCGCCCTGGGGCGGCCTGCGGTGCTGGTTGAAAAGCTCTGCTCACCTGGTTCTAGGAGACAGTGAAGGAGGACCGGGCTTCCTAGTGGCTAACGAAACCTGCAAATCTACGGGAAGCGAACGCTTTACTTCAGCTTTCAAATCACAGTTTATCCAAAGGAGCAGAATGTGACTTCGTTCTTCAAGGAGTCGCGGGCGCGGCGGGCACAGGCCGGCCTCAGAAAAGTCGTGCAGAGAACCGAGCCGCCCGCAGGCGCCAGGGGCAGAGCACAGCCAAGCCCTCCAGCCCCGTGGGGTGCGCCTCCTCTGTCCCAGCACCGAACAGTTAGGAGAAAGCTTTAAAGTTCCTCTGCTGCTAAAGAAACTTCTTCCAACCTCCACGAGTAGAAAGAAACATGTCACAGAAACAATGGAACATTCTGTGTGTTTCAAAAACCTGAAAACAGAAAGGTTTTATTCTTAGCACACTGCACATGTGGGAAAGGAACCGGTATCAGAGTCTGAACCAGACTCGGGTCTACTCCTTAGTGAATTCTAATAAGAATCCTGCTGCTGAGCTGGAAAGTTATTTCTACGAAGCTCTGACTTCACAGGTATAATGGAGGCTTCAGGCTCCCCAGGGTGTCGGGGCCCAGCGCCCTGTCGCGGACTGAGTGACGCACAGGGAAATGCCTACGCGTGTCCTTACACATGGAGAAAAATATACAATCGATACAGAGGAGGGTTACTTGGAACATACATATAAATACATAAAGAATGAGATCCAGTTTGAGAAGCAGAAGTAGGTATTACCAACCGCAGGTCGGGTTAGGAATTCAGACAGGGGAACATGAGGTGGAAATCAGGGAGGAGGGACTGCTGAAGGCTAGAGCTCCCGCGAGGGTTGTCGGGGCGTTGTCGGGGCTCCCCCGGACCCACAGCCTTTCGCGCTTGCTCTCGGAGGGCAGGGCTCTCAAAGCCTGGTCTTGAGTTTCGGCAGCTTTCATCTTCTTGTCTTCACATTCTGGTCTTGCAGCGTTTCACTGCAGAAGCAAGAAAGAACAAAATCGAATGCAAGCGCCGCGTCCTCCCTCCTCCTGCTGCACCCGGAACCCAGAAACCATCGCTTCTCTCCAGAAAGGCCAGTGCTGGCAGGGCCTGGGGGCTGGGTCCCAAGCACCAGCCGCGGGCTGCATCGGATGCACTGGAAAATGTTTCCAGTGCGTGGGGCCACTGCTGGAACAACGGGTCTCTTTTCTAGAAAGCTCCATCAACTAAATGTGCAGACTGGACGCACAGGTTATGTACTTAAGAAAACAAATTTCAATCGGCCTACTTTGGACTTCAAAGCGTAAGAACATTTGACAAACTGGCTGGCCGAACGAGCACCTTATGTGATGCTTCCGAGCCCCACGCCTGTGCCCACACACGTGCCCCTCTGCCTTCCGCAGTCACATTGGGGGTCAAAGGAAGCCGTTATTTCCCAGTGACCGGTAGGAATGCAGGAGGTTCCCAGAGAGAAAAAAACAACCTCGATCTCCTCGTACATTCAGAGATGTGAATAAAATCCCAGCTATTAGAACCGACTGACCACAGAGGAAACACGCCTTCGCAGGGCGCATACTCACGCGGTGGCTCAGGGCTCTGTCAGCTCCGGGGCCACAGGTTCGCTCTCTCCCTGCTGCGTCTCCCGCCGCGTCTCTGCCTGCAGCTCTGTCTCCGCCACGCCGGGCGCCGGTCCCTCATGCGGGCCCACTGCCCGCCCGTCCTCCTGGCTGACTTTCAGTCCGTTTGCGTCCCGGGGCTCTGTGGCTGTGCCTCCTGGAGTTACAGCATCTCCCGGGGCGGCCTTCGGGCTCGCGGGGTCACCAGCAGCTCCTTTCTCATCGTCCTCCTGGGGTTCCACCCGTAAACCCTCTGTTATTTCTCTACCGCCGTCTTGGGGCACGGGCTTCGCTCTTGCTGCTTCTCCCTTTTCCTCGGCCGGGAGAACCGGGCGGTCGCGCTGCTCTTCACTCATCCCGGCACTTCCGACCTCACCAGCCAGCGTCTCTCCCGAAGCTTCCCTCCTGTCTTCGCCTTTGGGGAAAGCAGCAGGCGTCTGCTCCCGGGGGGTGGGCGCGTCCTCACCGGCCGCGGTGAGGCCCTGTGTGCCCTCCTGCGCTGCCCCCGTCCTCTGCCCAGCACCCTGGAGAGCCGCCTCCGTGGGGCGTGCCGGGGTCTGGACATGGGCGGCTGTCTCCTCCGCACGCTCCACCTGCCGCACGGCCGTCCGCAGCACACGCTGCACGAGTTTGCTGCTCTCCGCCTCCAGCTCCCGGGGGGCGCCTTCAGCCTTTGCCGCCGCCTCTCCGCTCTTGCCCTCACCGCCATCCTGAGAGGCCTCCCACGGGCCTGTCTCTGGCCCCCGTTGCGGCGCGGCCGGAGCTGGCTCCGCATCCAGGCTGTCCCCAGTGCCTGTCTCTTCCTCGGGGGTGGCAGCTGCTGCTGGAACTGCCTGGGCCGCCGGCAGAGCGGCCACAGCTTCGTCCTGCTCAGCGGACGTTTCTTCCGGCTCCAAGAGTGCACCTGCGGGCTCCGAAGTTCCGGCCCCTTGCAGAGCGCCGACGGTCTCTTCCTCTGAAGCCTCGCTGCTCGGAACCCGAGTCTCGGCCGGGACCACGAGGCCCCGAAGCGGCAGAGCAAGCTCTTCCAGACCGTGCACCTCCTTCTCCCCATCGACGAGGGTGGCCCTGACTGTGCACACCAGCTGCCTGCTGAGCTCCTCCGAGACCACGACCCCAGGGTGCTGCCCCACGCCCGGCACGCCCACTAGGCCGGGGGGACCTCCGGTGCCCCGCTGTTCTCCACCCGCCACCGCTGGCCCCGCGGGGCCGGGACCGCCCCCAGTGGGGCTGTGGCCTCCCGCGTTTTCAGTGACTTCAGCTTCAGGGCCAACTCCGGGCACCGCTCCCTGCTGGGCCGCGGCATCGGTCTCCGCAGCATCTGGGGGCCCCTGAGGGAGCGGGACGCCCATTCCCACTGTCGCCTCTTCACCCGCGGGCCCCGCAGCCGCACTCCAGCGTCCTTCCCTGTCTTCCTGGGATTGGAAAGTAGCGGGTGCTGGCGGCGTCTCTGCCGGGGCCGCACCGTCCGGCTGTGTGGTGCCCAGAGCGTCGGCTCCTGCTGCGGGGGCGCTGTCGGGGCTCTGGGTGTCGCTGCCCGACTGTGCAGCAGCAGCGCCGTCTGGGACCCCGTCCGGGACCTCACGGTGCCCAGGGGACGCCCCCGAGGCCTCAGGGCCGTTCTGCTGGCCGTCTGCGGAAGCCTGCGCCCCAACGTGCCCTCGCGCGGCCTCCGCCGCGCCTCTCTGCGGCTCCGGCCCCGCAGGCTCCCCTTCTCCCGCAGCCGCTGGCTCTCTGGCGGCAGGCGGCTGGGACTCTTCCAGAACTTTCTCTGCAACGGTCCGCAGCACCTCCTGTGTTCGCTGCCGCAGGGCCTCGGCGTCCAGCCCACTGTCCACCTCTTGGACCGACGTTGCTTCCTCGGTGGCGTCATCGGAGCCGGTCGGCTGGGAGGTGGCCGACACCACGTCGGGGGTCTCCTCCGTGCCCTCTTCAGCGCAGAAGGCAGCCCCCGCAGACGTCACGGCATCCGCGGTCACCTCGCCCTCACTGGCCGCTGTGCCATCGCCGGCGTCCTCACCGTCTGGGGGTCCCTCGGCGGTCACCGCTCTGCCAGGCGCCTCGCTGCCCAGAGGCCCCGCTTCGTCCACTGGCGTGAGAGGCCCTGTCACCGAGGCCGAGATCCAGGAGGGTGACCGCTCCTCAACGCTGCTGAGCACCCGGGCGCTGTCCACTGCGGCCGCCACCACCGACTGGACCAGGCCCCGACTGAGCGCCTCCACCTCGTCCTCGTCCTCGTCCTCGTCCTCGTCCTCGCCGGCCTCCGCCCTCTCCCTCTCCACCGCGTCGAACTCGGACAGCGGCACCACGGCCGGGACATCGGCGTCGTCCTCGGGCGCCTCCGCCGCGGCCGCCTGCTCCGGCTCCGCCCTGCCGTCCGGCCGTCTCTTCCTTCGTCCGGGAATGAGTTTCTTAATGGAAACCCAGGACTCCTCTCGCCCGGCCTCGGCGTCAGGGGCCGGGGGCTCTGGGCCAGACCCCGCGCCCGGGTCCTCGTTCTTGTCGTCCAGCCTGGGCCTGGACTTCTTCCTCGCCGTCACCAGCCGTTTGAAGGACCGCCAGGTGGAAGCACCGTCCCCTTCGGAAGGGCTGCCGGCCTGCTCCGGCGACGAGCTCCCCTGTGCCGGCTCTGGCTCCTGCAGGGCCGTGGGCTCTGGGCCCGCGTCGGGTTCTCTCCCAGCTGCGTCGGGCCGGCGGCTGTCCCCGTCGGTGGTTGTCGGTGCCCCCTCCTCGTCAGAGGACGAAGCCCTCCGCGCCCTCTTCTTGGACGAGCCGACGCAGAGCAGGGCCTCCCAGGACACCGAGGCGTCCACCTTGCGTCTGGGCTCCTCTCCGCGGCCCCGGGCCTCGTCTGGAGCCTCCACGGCGGCGCTCTCAGTGGACGACAGCGTGGCCGTCTTGCCCCCGTGCGGCTCGTCCTCCCCGTCGCTGTCGGACAGCCTGCGCACGCGTTTCTTGGGCGTCACCATCTTTTTGAAGGAGGCCCAGGGTGTGATGCCCTCCCTCCTCCTCTCCCCGTCGGGAGCGGCCGCGTCGCCCTCTCTGACACGGGGCCCAGCAGCCAGGCCCTCCTGCAGACACGTGGCCTCCTCTGGCTCCTCCGGGGAGGACGGCGCGCTCTCTGCCCTCGGCTCCTCCCCGCTGTCCGGGGACTCCCCAGCGGCCTGCTGGGGCTCCCCCATGTCCTGGTCCCCGCCATCCCGTGTCCCTTTCTGCCTCTTCCCAGAAAGCCTTTTCAGGCCCGTGCTAGACAAGAGTTTCTTTAAAGGGCTTCCCTGTGCCTTCATTCTCTCCTGTGATGCCAGCACGTCTGCCTCGGTGACAACGCCTTCGGGGAGCGTGCACGCGGCTCCCTCGTCCGGACTCAGGTCAGGCGGCTGGGCGCGGTCCCCCCCCGAGGCCTGCGTGCCCTCCTCCGGCTCGGCCACTCCCCGGGCCCCGTCCCCACCGTTGTCCAGCTGCACTGTGGGGTCCTCGGCGGGGCAGGGGTGCACTTCGGCCTGGGTCTCCAGCGGCTCATCAGAGACTTGGGCGGCCAGCAGGGCGGCCGGCTCTGGGGGCGGCCCCTGTGCCTCGTCGCCGGCGGGCAGCTCCACTTTCTCATATTCGGCCGACAGTCCGTCTGTGGGGGCCGGGCTGGGCGGCTGCTCGCAGGCGGCCAGGGTCTCCCGGGGTCCCTGGGCCTGGTCCTTTTCACCCTCGTCCACTGTCTCTGGCTCTCGGTCCTTCTTGTCGGGCTCCTCCAGCTCGTCCTCCCTAGGCCTCCGGAAGCTGGTCTTCTTGCGCCAGCCAGCCCAGCCCTGGGCGAGGAACTTCCTGAAGGGTGACGCCGTGTCGCCGGCCACAGGGCTGCTGGGCGATCCCACAGGCCGGGGGGCCTCTGTGTCGGCTGCCTCTTCTCCGTCGGCCGTGTCCTCCTCCGCGGCCAAGGCAGGCTCAGCCTGTGACCCGGGCTCGGGCGCCCCCACCTCGGGGGCCTCTGTGGACCGCCCGAGCTCGCTGTCCGGGGGCACACGGGCCCCCGCCTCGCCGGCCTCGCCGCTGAGCTCCTGCCGGTCCCCGGCCCCGTTGGAGGCCCCCGTCCCCTCCTCGTCCTCCTTTCTGACGGTGAGCAGCTGGGCAGTGTCTGACTTCTCGTTCTTGTCCTTCTTCACGGTGAATTTGAAGCCCACAAACTTGAACACCTTCTTGAACCCGACATCGCTGGCCTGGAGCTCCGCGGGCTGTGCCAGCTCGTCCAAGGGGCTTTCGGAGGAGGGGACAGGACGGATGACCTCAGGCGCCGGGTCCTGCCCCTCCTTGGTGACGTCCCGAGCTACCGCCGGGCTCACGGCCATGTCTCTGTCCGAGTCTTGTTCACTCACATCTTCAGACCCTCGCTGTCCAACTGCGGAGACAACAGAGGGGACGGGGCGGGGAGAAGAACAGCGTTACCTCGCAGAACGGAACAGTGAGCGAGCACGACCAGCGGGCAATGCCGGGAGCAGAGCCTGAGGCCGAGGCCCAGACAGTCACGACGCCCCGGCCGCGCGGCAGCCCCGATGCCATGCTGGGCAGGCGCCACCCCGGTCCCTTCCCCCGGCTGTTTCTGCCCAGACGTTCCCTGACCGGAGAGTCGTCGGCGAAGCGTCAGGTCCTCTGGGACTGGGGAGGAAGGGGCGCGAGTCTCCCCTCATCCCACGTCACCAGGCGGCACCCTGCTTTGGTGACGCGTCTGTCTCTGCTTTTCTCTGAAAGAGCTCTGGGCACCCGTCAACCTGACATGGTTATTCTGACATCAGCATCCAAATTATTTTAATTACTTTATGAACGTAAAGGCTCTGGGAACGAATACGCAGGGGCTGTCTGGGTGACACACGCCTTCGCCTCAGGCTGCCTGCGATCTTCCCTCGGCAACTGCTTTATTTAAAAAAAATCACACTTGTGAAAACACAGGGAACGAGATATTTCCCACGGCGGAGGGGGTCTGAGGAGAAACGACTCACTCTGGTGAGTGGTACGTCTCCTAAAGGATTTCCCTCTTTAGAGAAAGTCACTATGAAACGCACATCTGTGGCCACGACCAACTCAGACTTTATAAACGGTCCTGGAAAACGGCCGCCCCAGCAGACAGGAAGGGGGCGCACATTCCCAGAGCAAAGCCTGTTGGTCAGTCAGAGGGGCCAGATCACCCGCACGCCTCAGCCCACGGCCCGGCGCCCTCCTCCGTGACTTTTTAAAAAGCACGTGCTCTTCTGAAATGTAAGACGCTTGAAAGACGACGCTGAGTTTGCAGTTGTTCCTGCGACCGAGTCCCAGGAAGTCCTTCCCAGCAGTTTTCCCGGTGAGAAAAGCAGACGCAGAGACCATCCCACGACAGGAGCGGTGATCGTCACCAGGTGGACACTCATGGTCTGACGAGGAGTCAGAGCCAGCAACAGGCTATTCCAGGACGCTCAGGAGGAACGGCAGACACAGATGCTCCTCCCGGCCGGCATGCGGCAGACACGCATCTGCGGCCCGCTCCGGTGACAGGCCGAGGCTGACGGTCTGCCCACATGGTGGGGACAGCAGCTTCTACGACACAGATACCTCTCCCGCCAGCCTTCCGTCTCCCAAATCTGTGTTTGAAACATGCTTTTTCCCATTTTTCATTATAATAACTAATTCTACACATTAAAATGAAATCATATGTGGTTAGTTCCCCATCTGTGCAGTTTCGCCTTCCTCGTCGTATGTCCACACACCCTGCCCTCCACATCACCACGTGTCTCACCACTGTCCAGTGGGCTCCGTCACTTGTCCCCCCCATTCCCGCTGGTCACCTCAGGTCCACTGCCAGTGTCCAAGGGTTCATTTAGTTTCATCTGTCCCTTTGTGTTGTCTGTTCACGTTCCTCCTGTGAGTGAGTCATCTGGTATCTTCTTTCTTCTTCTGACTTGTTTCACTGAGCATCATCCCCTCTAGATCCATCCAGGTGGAGTCACATGACAGGGTGTCATCTCCTCTAAGGACTGTGTCGTGTCCGTTGTGTGTATGGACCACATCTTCTCTATCCATCATGTGACACTGGGCACTCAGGCAGTTTCCAGTTCTCAGCTCTAGTGAGCAGGGCTGCATTAAACATGGGGGCGCACGCATCTCTGCAGACGGGTGCTTTTGTGTCTTTGAGGAAAATGCCCAGAAATGGGATGTGGCGAAACAAGTGAATTCTGGGACGCCCCGGTGAAGCACGACTGAGGCAGCCGCCTCTGCAGGGCTACAGGCCACACCCCCCCGGGTTCCAGTCCCTGGGCCGGGGAGACGCCAGTGTGAGCAACTAGCTGAAGACAACACGAAGCGCTTCCCCCTGCTTGTCTACTCGCCTCTGTTCCTGCCTGTACCTTTCCTTTAACAGTAAATGTGTAAATAGATAAAAATAAAAATGAATTCCCTGGAAGAACACACAGAAAACAAATGAGAAAAATGACACTAAGCAGCTACATATCAATAATTACTCTAGATGTTAATGGACTGAACTCACCAGTCAAATGACAGAGTGGCCAAATGGATGAAAAAGGATACCCTAACCTGCTGCTGTATTTGGGAAACCACCTTCTGTCAAAAGACACGAAGACTAAAAATGGTGGGAAGACAACCCTACAATCGAGTGACAACCACAAAAAGGCAGGCACAGCTATACTGATACTGGATAAAACAGACTTCCAGTAAAAACCAGAACAAAAGACAGAGATAGACATTATGTAATGATGAGAGGGCCGATCCGGCAGGAAGATAACACTTATTAACACATACACACCAAATGGAGCATTGAAATACATCAAGCAGGCACTGATGGAACTCACGAGAGACGCTGACAGCAACACAATCACAGCGGGAGACTCGACACCACACGACAACGGACAGATCAGCCAGGCAGGAGAGTCACAGGGAAACAGCCACGTTAAATGACCACCTGGAACAGACAAGTCTAACAAACATACGCCGATCACTTCACCCACCGACTACAGATTTCGCGTTCTTCTCAAGTATGCATGGAACATTCTCGAGGATGGATCATATGCTAGGACACAGAACATCTCTCAACAAATTTACCAAGACTGAACTCATACCAAGCATCTTTTCTGATCACAATGGCTTAAAACTAGGAATCAACCGCAGAAAGAGAGCCAGAAGACTCCAAATTGGAAGCTCAACAATATGCTTCTGAATGACTCTTGGGTAAAAGAGAAAATCAAAGAGGAATTAAAAAAATACTTAGAGACAAGTGAGAATGAAGACATGAGCTAGCAGAGTCTACTGGATGCAGCAAAAGCAGTATTAATAGGAAGTTTATTGCAATCCAGGTCCACCTCAAGAAACAAGAAAAATAGCAAATAAACCTAACCCTACATTTAGAACAACTAAAGAAAGAAAACTACAGCCAAAAAAATCAACAGAAGAAAGGAAATAATCAAAATTCAAGCAGAAACAAATGAAATAGAAAAAAAAAATCCAAAAGATCAATGAAAACAAAAGTTGGTTCTTTGGGGGGGAAAAAAAAAATGACAAGCCATTGGTTAGACTCACAAAGCGAAAAAAGAGAAAACGTCTCAAACTGGAATCAGAAATGAAAAGGGAGAAGTGACATCAGATACCACAGAAATACAAAACATCCTAAGGGATTACTATGAACAACTCTCTGCCAAAAAAATGGATAACCTTGAGGACAAGGACAGGTTTCTAGAAAAATACAGTCCACAAGACTGAACCTGGAAGAATTAGAAAATTTGAACAGAACAATTACAAGAAAAAAAAACTGAAGAAGTAATCAAAAGTCTCCCAAAAGTAAAAGCCCAGGACCAAATGGGTTTTACCAACGCTTCAGAGAATAATTAATTCCTATTCTTCTAAAACTCTTCCAAAATATTGAAGAACAGGGAACTCTCCCAAATACTTTCTATAAAGGTAACATCACACTGATACCAAAAGCTGATAGAGATGTCACCAAGAAAGAAAATTACAGACCAATATCTCTAACGAACATAGATGCAAAAATTCTCAACAACATACTAGCAAACTAAATCCAACCGTGCATCAAAAAGATCATCCATCATGACCAAGAGAGATTCATCCCAGGGATGCAAGGATGGTTCAACGTACGTAAATCTAATCATGTCATACACCATATCCACAAGATCAAAAAGAGAAACCACATGATCATATCAATAGATGCAGAGAAAATTTTTTTACAAGATCCAATGCCTATTTATGATTTTTAAAAATCTGCATAAAATGGGAATAGAAGGTACATACCTCAACACAATAAAGGTCATGCATGGCAAACCCACAGCCAACATCATAATCAATGGAGAAAAACTGAAAGAATTTCCTCTTAGGTCAGGAACAAGACAAGGCTGTCCACTCTCACCACTGCTACTTAAAGTTGTTCTTGAGGTCTTAGCCAGAGCATTTACGGCAGAAAAAGTAATAAAAGGAATCCAAGTTGAAAGGAAGAAGTAAAACTATCATTATTTGCAGACGACATGATTATGTGTGTGTGTGTGTGTGTGTGTATACACATATATATTGTAAACCCTAAAACCCATTTTAAAAAACTAATAGAAGTCATCAATGAATACAGTAATTTGGCAGGCTATGATATCAATACACAAAAATCTGTTGCATTTTTATATGCAAACAACATGCTAGAAAAAATAAAAAAAGTCATACTGTTTAAAACAGAAGTAAAATGAATCAAATATCCTGGAGTATACCTAACGAAAGAAGTGCGAGCCCTGTACAATGGAAAGCATAAGTCCTTCTTAAAAGAAAGAGAGCAAGAAATAAAGATGGAAAGACATCTCCAGCTCATGGCTGGGAGGAATCAACATCATTAAAATGGTCTTCTTACCTAAAGTAAATACAGATTTAATGCAATCCCTATTAAAATCCCACAGGCTGATTTTCAGGAAATTGAACAAAAAAATCTTAAAATTTGTATGGCACAACAAAAGACTCTGAACAGCCAAAGCAATTATGAGAAAAAAGAGTGACTGGAGGGATTACACTTACAAACTACAAAGTGATAGTGATCAAGACTGTATGGCACTGGAATAGTAATGGAGGCACAAACCAGTGGAACAGAACTGAATGACCAGAAACTGACCCGCTCACACGCAGTCGATCTATGACAAAGATGCCTAAAGCATAGGATGAAGAAACCAAAATTCTTTCAGTCAATGTTGTTGGGATAAGTGAACAGCCACACGCGAAAGAATGAATGAAATTGCACTCTCTCTAACACCATTCACAAAAATTAACTCAAAATGGACTGGAGACTTGGACATAAGACTGGAAACCGTAAAATTCTTAGAAGACAACATAGGGAAGACTTTCCATGACATCAGCCTTAGAGAGGTTTTTGGGGACTTGACCCCAACATCCAGTGAAACAAAAAGAAAAATAAATAGCTAGGACTACATCAAACTAAAAACCTTTTTCACGGTGAAAAAAAAAAAAAATCACAAAAACCAAAATAGAACCTACTAACTGGGAGGAGAGGATACTTGCAGTTCATATTTCTGACAAGGGCTTAATATCAAAACATACAAAGAACTCACACAAGTCAGTGACAGAAAAGCAGGCAATCCAATCAGAAAATGGGAAGAGGAATTGGAGAGACATTTTCCCAAAAAGGACATGCGGATGGCCAACAGGCACATGAAAAGATGTTCCTAGTCTCTGGCTCTCAGTGAAATGCAAATCAAAACAACGAGATGTCACCTTACACCTGAGAGACTGGCTATTGTCCAAAAGTCTGGAAACAACAAATGCTGGCGAGGATGTGGAGAAAAGGGGACACTTTTGCAAATTGGTGCAACCTCTATGGAAAGCAGTGTGGGGAGTCTTCAGAAAGCTGAAGATGTCGATTCCCTAGGATCCCACCATCCCACTTCTGGGCGTCTGCCTAGAAGATACAAGCGCCCCCATCCGCAGGGAGGCATGCACCTCTGTGTTTACTGCGGCCCTGCTCACTACAGCTGAGAACTGAAAGCCACCTAAGTGGCCAACATGAGATGAGTAGATAGAGAAGATGTGGTGCACACACATAGTGGACACTACGCAGCCCTCGGAAGAGATGACACCCTGTCATGTGAATCCACATGGACGGAACTACAGGGGTGATGTCAGTGAAACAAGTCAAAAGAAGAACATAGACACCAGATGACTCACTCACAGGTGGATCGTGAACAGACAAAACAAAGCGACAGGCTCCATAAACCAACCCTTGGACACTGTCGCCAGCAGGGAGTGGGGCGTGGGTGGGGAGCGGGGGCACAGGGTGGTGGAGGCCGCTGGACACTGGTGAAGACACTCGGTGGCATGTGGAGGGCCGGTGTGCTGACGCGTATCTGGGGAGTGGGGAACCTGCACGCGAGGAACTGCACATGAGCTTATTTCATCGTGTAAAATCAAATTCACTGCAATAAAATAAGAAAAAGAAAGCGAACACGAGCTCGGGCGCCTGGCACGGCTGCAGTGTGAACTCGGGAGCACGACTGAGGCAAACACCGTCCGTGCGCGTGCACTCGGCCCGCGCTTGTGGCGTGCCAGCCACGTGGGCCGGACACAGAATACCGGGCCACAGGGCCTTTGTAAGCCTCGGCTGCTCAGCCGGTCTGCAGTCTCTTTTGACCTAAGGTGTCCTAGAAGCCACTTGTGAGAACCTTCCAGAAGGGGTACCCGGCGCCCCCAGGATGACCTTGTGCCCAGGCTGGAAGCCCAGTCAGCGGGGAGGGCTGGTCCTCCCAGAGGTCCCACCACTCCCAGGCCGTCAGCGTCCCTGGTGCCTCGGGGCCGCGGGGGTGTCTTCTAACCGACCTAGCTGGGGCCACAGCCATTTATTTCACTGGGCCCCACTCGGGATGGCGCTCTCAGCAGAGGCGCTGGGTCCCACCCGCCACGCCAGGCCGGGACGCCAGGGGCCCACGGGGACGCGGGGGTCCTCCTCCTCATCTCCCCAGCCCCTCCCCGCGGGCCGCCCCAGGGTGCACAGGTCCTGCCCTCCTAAGATGGCCTGGTGGCCTCTGGAGGCTGTGCGGGCCTCTCCGTCAGGACGGCCCTTTCGGTGAGTCTGGGAACGTGGGCCCTGCCCCCGCAAGCTCACCTTCATGACGGCGCCTCCCGCTGGCCCGCAGCTGGCGCGCAGCGGAGTGGACGCGGGCGGCCTGCAGGGTGGACGCGGAGGCCAGCGACCCCGCCCCGGCCCCGCCCCGCGCCCCTTCACTCACGGCAGAGGCTCCCCCACCAGGGCATGGCCTTGCGGAGCCGGAGCCGCCGCCGGGCTGCCCGGCTGTGCCGGTGCCCGAGGCCCCATCGCTGGACGGGCGGCCGGGGCGCGGGCGGCAGAGGACGGCACCGGCGGCCGCGCGTCACAGCGGCCCCGACGGCCGCGCAGCGGCACCGCCGGCCCTGGCTCCCCGCGCCCTCTCGTCGGAGCCACACGGATCCGCTCGGAGCAGCGGGCAGGCCCGCGCCCTGAGCCGGGTCTCAGAACACGAAGGGGGCGCGGGCAGGACCGCCCCGGGGCTGCGCGGGGTCACAGGCCCCGTGGCCTGAGCCCTCGACTCGTTTCCAGGGGAGTAAGCCAGCCGAGGGCTCTGGAATGCAGGGCGCACCCTCGGGGACGGCTGGGGTCTCACCAAGCCGCGCACACTTACCCCCCAGCACTTACCCAGAGTGAAAACGCTCCCCTACGGCACCCGCACGCGTTTCGGGCGCCTTCTCTTAACTGAAAACTTGGAAGCAGCTGAGAGACCCACGGCAGGTGGCTGGACAGGTAAACCCACATCAGACCAGGAAGAGGAGTCCAGGCCGCAGCAAAGGGACGCGCCCTCAGCCCTGAAGGCCCGCAGCTCCAGGTCTCGCCGCTGAGAGGCAAGTCCGCGGGGCCTCGGGGCCGCAGCGCCGCGATGGGGGTCTCGATGTGGGGACACGCGTCAGTGATATGGGGACACACGACAGTGACATGGGGACACGCGTCAGTGGTGGGGACACACGCGTCAGTGATGTGATGGAGACAAGCGTCAGTGATATGGGGACATGCGACAGTGATATGGGGACACGCGTCAGTGATATGGGGACACGCGACAGTGACATGGGGACACACGTCAGTGATATGGGGACACGCGACAGTGGTGGGGACGCACTGCTGGGCACCCACAGCCCCGTGAGCGCCTGGTTCCAGGGGTCTCTGACACGGTGATTCCCACCCAGCGTGTCTGAGCACATGGTCTTCGACCAGATGGTTCACGGGCCGGAGATGCCGCGGGCCGGCACGTGCCCCCTTTGACGCCGCCTGTACTCGGCATCACGCCGGAGGAGAGGACTCGGCTGGAGACCGGGAGGCACAAGTCCTCCATGCTGCCCGCGGCGCCCACCAGGGTCTGGCCTGCGGCCCCAGCAACTCACCAGCTTCCCCGCACAGAGCCTGGTGACGACACATTTCGCTTGGTCTCAGGCAAACGTGACTGAAACCCCACGTGCTGCTCTTTCTCGGGGGGACTGGAGACACCGCTTTAAGTGACGTCCACGTGGAAGGGCTGCGGGAGGGCTGGCAGGCAAGACGCAGGGACAAAGGACAGGGCGGCACGGAGGAGCTGTGTGCAGCTCTCCCAACCGCGTCACGGCGAAGACCTGGTGACTTGTGTCGTGCTTTCTAACACACGCGATTCCTAAGGAACAAGTGCGGAGAGGGAAACCGGGAGATGACACGGGACACCTGCCACGCTGCCTTCACTCCTGACAGCGCCGCGCGTGGAAACGGCGCGTCCCAGGACACTCCCTGTGCGCCCCACGCCTTGAACAGCTGTCGGCGCGGCCCCACGGACTCCCGGGGAAGCCGAACACGTGGGAAAACGCAAAAGCATGTGATTCTCAAGAAACCAACACTCGAGATCATCTCCTGGCGGAGAGTCCCTGGGCCGAGGAGGCGAGGCTCCCGGTCCTTCTCTCCAGTCGGTGTTGCTGACCCTCGCTCTCCAGACGTGTTGGGTAAACACGCATTTTCCTCGCCAAACACCAAAATCCCCCCACCTCCCGAGTGCAGAGGGTCCATCCCCCAGAGTTCATGACCCCCCAGGGGGTCTGCTGCCCCGGGGGCCCCCAAGCCCCACGCATCAGGTGTCCAGGCTGCAGGTTTCCCCTCCTCTCAGGTCCCAGACACGCAGAGATGAAGGCCACAAGGCCAACGTGTCTTCCTTACTTTAGAGGGTTAAAGAAACCGCTGGGGAACACGTAACATGGGCCGCCATGCACTTGAAAGCACATTACGTGCCACGAAATCCTCGTGTCTGTCAGAGGCAGCTCCTGGCTGTGGCGACTGTGTTTTCTTTGCTGGAGAGAGTGGGGCGCAGAGACATGACCTTGGCCGTGCTGTCCCGGCACAGCCTGTCAGGGCTGCTCCCGACATCTGCAACTGGTTAACTCCCCGCGATTTGCAGCATTGTTCTGGAATGTCTCCAGGAATTCTCTGCATTCTAATCCCACCCTTCTGCCCCCCACGCCCACAACCCTGTTCTCAGCGCATCCACCACGAACCTCCCAGGGGAGAAGCTGGCCTGGGATGAAAGCGCACAGAGGAAAGTCCCAGCAGCAGCAAGCACTGACACTCCTCTTGGCCCTGGGTGGGGACAGCACCGGTCCCCCTCCTCCGGGGCGCGGGTCAATGTGCGGGCGTCCCCAAACCAGCGTCAGCGTGTCCTTCACGCAGAGGGAAAGGCCCCTCTACCGGGGGCGACAGCTTGCTTCTGGGACACAAAGAGAAACCTGGTTTTCATGGTAAACACGGGGCTAAGCCAGCACTTTTTGCAGGATTATTTCCAGGACACTGTGACCTGATGTCCTGTCTCCGGGCCCCTGACCGCTGACCAGTCCCAGAGAAGACGGAAGCAGACCTGGGGGTGCCTGTTCTCCCATCCTGTGGAACCCCGCGCACGGAGAATGCTTTACGCAGACTGGAGCCCGCGTGCGGAGCCTGTCTTCTCGGTGCAGCCTGCGGTGGCGCGTCCCTCCCCGCAGCAGACAGGAGGCAGCCCTGGCTGGAGAGCTCTGTCCTGTGCGCTCTGCTGCCGCACTGAGTGGGTGGGAGACCGCACCACCTTGCTGTCAAGTCACTTCTTTTTTAAGCTAAGTTCTTGTGATTAATGTAGGGAGAGGCTTCTAGAAAGGCGGTCGTTGCGTCAGTTTGGGTGAGTGTCCCATTAGGGATCTGGTTTCTGCTCTGCGGTCGTTTCAGCAGTTTGGTGAAGAACTCGGGGGTCGGGCGGAGGCGGCTGGTCAGAGGGTGGAGGCCGGGTCAGATGGAGAAGGGAGGTCGCACGGGACGGGGCTCAGACGGGGGAGTGGATCAGAAGGCAGAGCACTGCCGCACCTCTGACGGAGATAAACTCTTCCTCAGAGTCCAGAGTCCTCGTCCCTCCCTGCTCAGCGTTCCTCGGAACACGTTCCTGGGCGCCCCTGGTGGAGCACGGTTAGGTGAGTCCCCTGGCTGGGACACAGAGCACACACCCGGGGTTCAGTCCTGGGTCCCCGGGAAACCACCAGTGCGAACAACTAAATAAAACTAAAATGTTTCCCCCTCCTCTCCTCCTGCCTGCCTGCCTGTCGGCCTTTATTCCTGCCTGCACCTTTCCAAAAAGAAAAGAAGAAAACTCTTCAAATAAGAGACAAGAATAACTGATAACATTTAATGAGCAATGTCCAGTTACAAGAAACCTTTGATAGTTAACGAATCCAGATGCCCACCTTAAGTCTCCAGACTTTTTAAGATTCTAACCCAGTAAAGACGACCGACACACCCTCCTTGTCCAGGTAAGTAGCAGCAGAAGAAACAAGGCTTCTGAACCTCGCTTTTCTGTTCGACTTCCTCCACTGTGCTTGCTGCCTGGCTGTGAAATCTGCGGAGCTGAGGCTTTCCGCTTGCTCGCTCACGACCGGAGAAAAGTGCTGCCAGGTCCCATTCTGTGCTCCACCCTTCATCGCCATGAAGGGAAATCTCAGGCGCAGAAGACGCAGCGGCTGAGCCTCCCTGTCACTCTCCTTCGATTGTCACCCCGTGGGGTCACCCATGTTACAAGCCTCCAGTGGTCCCTCTGAATTACCACGAGAGGCCCACCCTACTTTCCTGTAAGACACCCAGCTTGTTAGAAAACAATACTGAATGTAATACGAACGGTGCTCCACACAAGAAACACCCCGAAAATAGCCAGGACCCCGCCCTGCCCCCAGCCGTGAGGCCCTCACCACGCGAATTCTTTAATCCGGGCAAGAATTTAATTCTTAAAAACCATCATGTTTCCAACACCACTGTCTAGGCGTCACGTAAATGCTTGCGCTTGGGAGGGTGGAGAGGCTGAGTGAGCTAAGCTGGGGAAGGAATTTTAAGGGAATCTCAAAATACATAAGCTAATCTATATGAAGTGAGATATTTTTAGCTTTGTTAAAAACTTTTGCATTCATGTAAAATTCCAAAGGAGGACAGGCTTTGTGGAAGCATATAGTAAGAATTTTAAATTCCACACTAAACTCTACTTAACTCTGTTCCAAACTGCTGGCGTTCTTCTTTCGTCTGACTGCAGCAGCCCTGCTTCGCAGCCGAAGATAAGCTGCCGCACCGCCCCTGCTAGAATTCCGATCAGGCTTCCGAGGAAGCACAGAGGCTTGGCAAACGGCAGGATCTCAAATATTAGAAAGTTGGGCTGTAAATTTGCATTAGCAGATGGAGTCACACTTTCTTGAGGAGCGGGAGAGAAAACAGATGGAAGGGCCCGGCCAGGACACCACCGGCCAGGACACCACCAGCCAGGGCACCCGTCGGTGCCGAGGAGATGCTTCCGGTGTCTCACCCGGGAGCGACCTGCGTCCACAGCTGGTTCCACCCAGCTTCTGAAAGCAAGTTTGGGGACACACAGCGCCTCTTCACCGCTAACCGCCACTGCCGGCTGGGCTGCCTGCCACTTCCATTGTTCAAACCACTGCTTGGACCTGGGCTAACATCCCGGAGCCCAAATCGCCAGGTGCTCCTCGTTAGAGGGGGACCGTTTCCCCCAAACAGATCAAATGCCAAATGCACAATTTCTCAAAAATGGGAATTTACTTTTTTACAACCACTGCAAGCGATCCGGCTTCATAACTCTTTGAATTCGCCCCTTCATCCCCGGGGAAGCCCGGTGCCTCCCGGCACAGCCAGCCTGAGGCCCAGAGGGCGCCTGCCGGGCTGCAGCACCGCTGTGCTGACCCAGAGCGGCCGGCGGGGCCTGGGCGCTGAACGGCTGGCCCAAACTAGGGCCAGCGGCCTACCTGTGACGGTGATGACCCCCAGCATGCTGACGCTTCCGCCGGTGACCACAGCCGTCCCCCTCTGGCAAGGGGGTCTCCGCAGCCCCCTCAGTCCTGCTGTGCTGTGACCACAACTAGCTGAGGCCGCGCTGACCTCAGGGGCTGCTGCGGGGAGAGAGGCGCCCGGGCCGCAGCCAAAGCAATGAGGATGCGTCCCGGCGGGCTCCAGGGACCCACCCACGGGCCCACCCACCGGCGGCGCCCCGCCTCCTGCCCCCGGCGCCCCGGTCCATCACGTGCCGGTTCGCTGGCCGCCGTCCCGTCCCCCTGCGCCGGGCGGGCAGCGCGCGGTCAGCGGGCGGTGCTGCTGGGCTGCTGCGTGGCCGACGGCTCTGCGCCCCTGCTGGGCCGCTCGGACCGACCGCGGCTCGAGGCGCGGCCGTCACCCGCCGCCCGCCGTCTGACCGCGTCCCGTGTCCTTAGGTTCGTTCAAAGGCTGCGGGCGCAGCGGCGCCCCGGCGGACACCGCCGGTTTTCGGGGCCGACGCCCGGCCCGCGCGGCGGTCTCAGCGCCTCCAGGCGGCCCTCGCAGGAAGGGCACCGTCCGGAGCCCGGCGCGCGCGTCGCTCTGCGTGTCGGTGCGGTCGTTTAATGGTCGCAGAGCGGACTGTGGGACCGAGCTGCACGCAGACACCGCCGCCCGGCTGTAGGGCGCTCCCGGGTCCCAGCCGCCTCGGGGAGACCTGGGTGTCGTGTGTGAAGACAGCGGCGTGGAGACAGATGGTGTCTCCCCACGACGGCGCCCTGGACGCCAGCCTTCTGCTAGAAGGACCCCTCGCCCTGGGCCTTTCTCCTCACTTCGGGGCCACCCTCCCGCGGCATCTTCGTCTTTGCCCGTCGGAGCCCGCTGGCGCAGCTCTTCCCCAAGGGAGCAGAAGGAAGGTTTACTGTCGCTCTTCTCCAGGCCACGGAGGTCTCTGCCACGCCTGTTGGGAGCGGGGTGGGGCCTGCGGGTCGGGGTCCAGAGCGGGGGTGGGTGGGGGCCGGCGGTCGGGTGAGCGGAGAAAAGACAGGAAGGACGGGCCGGACCGGCGGGCAGTGGAGCACAGGCGCTTGTGGCCCTGGAGGCCCCGGGGCTCCCCAGCTGGTCAGGCCCCAGGAGGCCGGGCAGTGGGACAACCCACATCCGCTTCGGCCAGTCCATATGCAGGCTGCCCGACGTCCTGTTTGAAGCGGGGCAGCCCGTGTTTTCCTGTTTCCCGACTGTCCCCTCGGTCCGGTGTTTAATGAACCAGGGCGTCTGTGACGTGACGCGGGCGGCAGGGGCCACGAGGGCCAGCCCAGTCGTTGGCAGGGAATCCCAGCCGGCCACTGTCTCCGGGAGACGGGTCCTCTGCACAGCGGCGTCCCTCCACCATCTGGACACCCAGCCTGGGCCGGGACAGTGCCGGGAGGTCCCTAACCTTTCACCTTCCCTGCGGGCTCCCCCCCAAACTGCATCCACATGAGCCGGTGCCAAGGAGCTGCTGCTGCACAGCCCTGCACCAGGCAGACCCCAGACAGCTGGTGGTCAGAGGCGGAGGGTCCCAGCAGTCAGATGTGGACAATAAGTCTAGATATGCAACCCCAGGAGCCCGGCTACCTAGGAACAGGGGTCTCAGTCGCTGTCACCTCTCAGCACCTGCCGTGGGTCAGCACGCCGCTGTCCTCTGGGCACACCCTAAACACGCTGAGCCTAGGGTCACCCGCTGAACCTGACCTCGCAACTGGTGACACCCCTCCTCCTCTGTGAGCTCCGATTCCAGCAGGAGGACGAGGGTCTTTGTGCTGGGCTTGCGAGGAAGACACTTCACCGGTATAACCTGAAGGCTGAAAATGACATTAACAGGTAAGGGCTTTGCTGCTGTTTGCCACTCAGGTTTCCTTCCTGTGCTGCGTGTGCCAAGGCTGACACGTGAGCAGACGCTCCCCTAAGTGGTCTGGTTTCCAGCCCGCAGGACAAGCCACTGGCAGAGGGGACTTTCATCCTCAGGGTCACAAAGAAAAGTTGTCCTTCTGTTATAACCGCAGGGGGAAAGGTGGACTGAAGGTCAGGTGCAAAGCAGACTTTCTCTGTTTTCACTTCCAGTCTGTTTTTAACAAGCCGGATTTTAGAGGAGATGTCACCGCCGAAGTGAAAGTTGTGAGGAAATGTCTCTCCTTAATAGCTGGATGGCAGACAAAATGTTTTCCCGAATCGTCCTGGCTCATCCCACAGAGTTCAGCAAGCTCCCGGCTGACTCAGCCATGCTGGGCACCACTGGGGTGGCCCTGGTCTCAGGCCCCGTCGTGGGTGGACACACTCTCAGCGGCAGCAGTGCTGGCCAGGGCCCAGCTAGCTGACCGTGCGCTGGGCAGACAGCTTCAGCGGGAGGCCGTGCAGGCAAGGGGCTAAGGGGTGGGGCGCAGGGGCCGCAGGAGGTCCTGGAGCTGCGGGTGCCGGCGGTGGGGAGACCAGAAGGGGCACAGCAGTGGCCGCTGACCTGCAGGCAGATGATGAGGATTCTGCATCACACCTGGAGACCTTATTAACAAGCGCCCCATTTTAGAAGGTGGAGGTGTGTACAGATGCCAGGGTGGGGTGCAGCGGGGGCTCCCGTGGCGTCTGTCGTTAGCAAGGGGCCAGGCCACGAGGGGGCCACCGGCTCCCACGGGCCTCACGGAGAGGTGGACGCCCAGGACGGAGTGATGGGGACCCTCGGCGGGTGAGTGTGGGAAGTGGGCAGTCTCTGCCGCTGCGAGTCCACGCCTGACCCAGGGCCCCAGGGCGCACGCGGGTCGTTCCCCGCGCTGGGACGTTCTTTGGTAACGAAGTGATGGCGCGGCTGTACGTCCTGTGAGCAGGCTGCGCGTCGGAACTCCGTCAGGGCGCAAGAAGCTAGTCACACGGGCGCTCTGTGGACGCAGACTAGCCCTTCTCGTGAGATGCACACAGCGGGCAGCTCCAAATGGAGCACCAGCTACCTGCCGGCCGGGGGTGCAGCGGGGATGGTGGCGTGAGGTGCGTGCAGACAGGAGGCACCGAACACGGGCTTACACACCACCCGTGTGTGTGTGATACCTAGAGAAAGCTCTTCTCTTTTTCAGGGTTCTGGAGACTCGGGGACGGGGCTGGCAGCACACTGAACACGACGGAGACAGTGCCAGGGCCGCCGGGGACTGCAGGGGCCTGGAGCAGTGACGCAGACGGGGTCGCCCCTGAGGCCGCACACCCTGGAGGTCATCGAACGGCTGACCGATGAGAAGCAGGAGGTCCGGAGCCTGAGGAAGGCAAGGCTGCAGGGGCTGGAGACACACAGGTAGGACGACGCCCGGGAGGTGGGAGGCGGGAGGGACGGGTGACCGAGCGTCATCACAGGTCATGGCACAGTCCGGGGCTCGTGGACAAATACGGCCACAAGGAGGGGCTTTCCTCTTTCTGGGAAGGAAGGGCAGGCATAACCCAGCGGGGTGGGCACCACGGCCACTGAGGGGCTCGGCCGAGGGGCTGCGCGGGTCAGGACTGGAGGGTGGGCTCACACGGGACCCTGCCCACCTGCCGTTACACTTGGAGGAAACGCACTGCACCCAGGGTGGCGGCCTCTGGCCAGAGGAGACCACCTGTGAGCGTCGGGGCCGCTGGCCAGGGCTGGCAGTCGTCCAGAGCGGGGCTTCTGGGCCGGCAAAGGAATGGGGGCACCCCAACCGCCCGGGGCTCACAGGGCGGCAGGCTGCCACACAGCTCCCCGGGGTCTCTGCTCCTACGCTGGGGACACCGGCACAGCTGGCTGAGGGTCACGGTCCAGCGCACCGGACATGTTCACAGAGACACATGGCTTAGACCCAGAGCCACAAGGCAAATGATCTGAAGACTGGCTCCTCCTGGGGACAGTCACACACAGGAACGCTCCGAGGGGTTAACATCCCTTAAGAAGCAGCTTTTAAAAGGCCCGCAAAATAAATTCTGAAGATTTCAATCCAATAATGAAAATGCCATAGAACAAGTTTTCTTCCCCCGATTGAGCCCACTAGTCCTATAGTCCTTGCTTTGGTCGTTCTTCCTACGAAGCAGGCCACAGAGGGGTGCAGAGCTCCGTATGAGGGTGCGTACTCTCCGACATGCCATTAAAGTGTCCAGAGCATCGGAGATGGTGGAGCTGATGCTGGTGGGACGTTTGGAAAAAGAAACGTGTTTGAAGGCGTGAAAACAAGCAACGTGAGCCCGCTGACAGTTGGCGCCGCCGCTCTGTGTTTGCAGGAGATGCAGGGGTGAAATAACTCCATCCGGCAGTCGCAGTTTCGCCTTGAAAACGCACTCAGAGGGAGGCAGGACCGGGGCACAGGGCCTTGTCCGGGGAAGGCAGGACTGGACGGACGGTGCACTGGAGCCTGGGCAGGACACACGGATGGGCCTGCAATGCCCCTTCAATAAACCAGTTTTTGAGGAGAAAGAATCAAAGGCATTCAAAAAGAATAAATAAAATGCATGGAAACCTGCATGCGTATGAGGCTGGGAGAGAAGAGCCCAGAAAGAAAAATAACAATTCTAGCAGGTGGGGCACCTCCTGTCCGGATAGGACCCCCTTCCTGTCCTCGCCGCGTCCCCGTCCTCACCCCGTCCCCCCATCCTCCCCAACACCCTTGGTGCCGTTACGGCCAGAACGGCTAGAAGGCAAGTGCGCTGGGCAGCAGCTGTGCATTACGGGGGGCAGGCGGGCAGGGGGGATCCACCACCGGACCTTGGATCTTAAGAGCAAGGTCTCCAATTTTCTACCAGAAGTGCCAAGTCCTCCCAAATGCTGGCTCTCATGGAGCAGCGAAAGCAGATTAAAATCAAAGTGCGGTCTTTTCAAAACTGTGAGGTGAGAAAGAAATTGCTTCCCTCCAGCTGTCGTCGGACACGTGGGTGGGAACTGCGTCACCGAGGGTCTGAGCCCGGATCTGACACCTCCTCCCTGTCAGCGGCGTGGCTGGGGGCAAGGATGAAGCCCAGGCTCAGTGGGGTGAGGACCCGCAGCCAGCGCTGTGTGCTGCTGGAGGTGGAGGATGAACGCGGGCCCCAGCGCCTTTCCAGGGGCAGAAGTGATGCGAGCCGCAGATTTACTTGAAACCACAGCTTCTCGGCAGGGCCGACGCTGCCCCGGTCAGGCGGTGGCCAGAGGGGCCCTTGGGATGACGCACCGATGCAGGGGCGCCCCACCTCCCCCGCGTCCTATGCGCTAGCATTCGGGAGGTTACCCTTCGGTTCGAGACCACTCAGCGTTTTCCCTGGAAGTAATCTAACAGCGTTCCCCTGAGAAATAATGGTGGTCCCCTAGCCAATGTCCTCTTTTTATGTCTTTTGTTATTATTGATGTTTACGGTCTCTTTTGCTCACAATGCTATACTGGTTTCTGAATACTGACCCTGCATCTCAGTCTGCATTTCACGCCCACCTTTCCCCTTTCTTTTCCTCCACCCCGACTCCCCGGCAGTCGTCATCCTGAGTCCTGTGAGTATTTCCTGGGGTTTATCTGTTTCGCTTCATAATACTCCACATGCTTGAAACCATCCTGTATTTCTCTTCCTCTGTTTTACTTATTTCACTTAACATGCTCCCTTCCAATTCCACCCAGATTGTTGCAAAGGACACAGTTTCTTTTTTTTTTAAGTAGCTGCATAGAATTGCATCATGTGTGTATGTCCCCGTCCCTCTCCGTCCCTCTCCGTCCTCTGTGGACGGGCACGGAGGTGGTTTCCCTGTCTTGGCTGCTGTGAACATGCGGTGCAGAGAGTTTTTCTGATTAGAGATTTTGTGTCCTCAGGGTATGTGCCCAGGAGTGGGATTGCTGGATCGAAGAGTAATATTTGTTTGAGGAACCTCCATACTGTTTTCCAAAGAGGCTGCACTGATTTACATTCCCACCATCATGTTGGGAGGTTCCCTTTTCTCCACACCCCCCAACACACAAAAATCAGTAGCATCCTACATGCCAACAACAGAGTAGAGGAGAAAGAAATTGAGAAAGAAATCCCAGTCACAACGGCACCGAGAGTGATCAAATCCCTGGGAAAAAATTTAACAAAGGAGGTGAAAGACCTCTATCGTGAAAATCACAGGACCTTCAAAAAGAGACAGAAGGAGACAAAGAGATGGAAAAACATCCTATGTCCATGGTTTGGAAGAATTAACAGTAAAAATGACTATTCTACCCAAAGCAACATGCAAGTCTAACGCAATTCCCATCAAAATCCCAGGGACATTCTTTAAGAAAATAGAACATGGCGCCAAAAAGGGCCTCGAGTCACCAAAGCTATCTTAAAAGAAAAAAAGAACAGTGGAGGCATCACACCCCGGGACCTGAAACTATACTACAGAGCGATCGTCGTCCAAACTGCGTGGTCCTGGAGCAAAACAGACACACTGATCAGTGGAATCGAACTGAGAGCCCAGAAATAAAGCCACACCTGTCTGGACAGTTACTCTATGACAAAGGAACCAAGAGTGGACAACAGAGGATGGTGCTGAGAAAACTGGACAGACGTGCAAAACATAGAAACTAGATTTTCATTACCACCATTCACAAAAGTTAACTCGAGATGGATCAGAGACCAGGACATAAGAACTGAAACCATAAAGTACCTAGAAGACAATGTGGGGAAACACTCCACGACCTCACCCGCACAGAGAGCTCTGAGGAAGGAACAGCGATGGCAAAAGAGGCCAAAGTGAAACTAAACCCGGGGCTGACGTCAAAGCGAAAAGCTTCTGCACAGCATAGAAACCACCACTAAAAACGAGCCCACAGAACTGGAGAAGATATTCACACACCAGGTAAGAGTTTCATCTCGGAGACACACAAAGGGCTCACACGCGCCCACAACACTGAAGCAAGTGACCCGCTCAGAAAATGCGCTGAAGAACCAGGAGCCACCTGTCCACAGAAGACACACCGACGCCTGCAGACGCCTGGAAGATGCTCTCCTTCACTTGTCTTCAGAGAAACGCAGATAAAGACCACAATGGGACACCAGCTCACCGCAGGGAGAACGGCCTGTGTGGACAAGGCTGGAAGCAGCACAAAGGCTATTACTTCACCTTAAAAAGACAAGAAATCCGCCAGCCCCGCTCAGTGAACCCTCAAACATGCCGGGGGAGTCAGCGCCCAGTCCTGGCGGGAGTGGGGATGGGCCGCAGGCCAGGGCACTCGGCAAGGTGCCCACTGGGTGCCACGAGGTGAGACGGGTGGACAGCGGTGCCAGCAGCAGTGAGACGCTGAGGTCCAGCTTCGCTTAGAAATGGCGAGAAGGTCCATGTCATCTCTTTTTACCATGTTTAAAGATTTGTTTGAAACGACCCCTCCACGTTAAAGCCATGTTGACATGACCAGCTCGTTCACCCAACGCAGCCCAGCCCCGTCACTTGTCCCAGAAGCAGACTGCACTGTCCACCCTGGAGGAGGGCAGGGCCCCACCTGGACCCCAGGGGTGCTTTGAACAATTTGTGGGGCCGGCGCCCCCTGGCGGAGCAGCGGTTAGATCAATTGCCTTTGAAGGACGCAGCCGCGTGGCCCTGGGTTGGAGCCCCAAGTCCGGTGGAGGCAACCAGTGTGAACAAGTAAATGAAAACAAAAAGGTGTTTCTTCCTCCTCTCCCTAAAAAAGGGAGAAGTATGGGGCTGGGGACTGAGGCTCGCCGACGGGCTCAACGGTGAGTGTGGGGCCAGAGGCTCTTTTTCTAGACGCCGAAAAGTTAAAAGTGCCCCTTTTCTGTGAGAAATATGGGCGCTGTCTCTGTCCCTGCACAGCCCTGTGTCCTTCACTGGGTGGAGCTGTCACGTCTGGAGGACGAGTCAACTGCAGGAAAACGTCCATGAAATAAATAAAAGGACTGAAGACAACCGAGTGTCTCCAGCGCTTTTCTGTTCCACATGGAACCCCCCCCAGAGAGCCGTGCAGCCCCTCCGGGCAAGGGTCTAAAGGTAGCGCGGCGCGGCCCGTCCAGGGCGCCCTGGCCCGAGAACTCCCCAGCGGAGCCTCCTCCTGAGAGGGGGGAGCCCCGAACTGCCGTTCACAGGTCCGCGTGTGCACCATCGACACTGACCGACAACCGCTAGGCCAAGGAGATGGGCCTCGACCGCGTCGCCCGCCGCCGCGGCCTCCGTGTCCCCCCGGCAGGTATGCTAGAGCCTCGTGCGTTCTTTCCTTCTAAATGGGCGCATCCACGGTTCCCAATGACGGCTGCTTTCCTGCTTGTTGCTTGTTGTCAATTAAATGAAACATTCAAATCTAGAAAATCTAACTAATAAGGCACAGTGAAAGCTGCAGGTGGGTCCCGCCAGCCCTGCGTCCCTCGGGGACCGACCACCTGTGGCTCTGGTGTCCGGGTCACTGACGCTGACGTGACTTACTCGGCACGTCAGATGGACATCGGTTTACAGGCGGGAAGGGAGGACATCGGGGTGACTCAGACCCAGTCACAGAGAAGACAGTGATGAAAGCGACCTCGTCCTGTGTGGTCCCCAGGGAGGGTGTGGGGCGGGCGGGGTGAGCAGAAGCCCCCCCAACCTCGGTTTTAAAGTTAGAAGGAAAAAGAAAGGTTGCCGCAGGCAGACTTGATTATAGTTCAGGGGAAAAGGCTTCTCTCTGTAGCTTGGCTGTTAATTACTAAAAGTGAACCTGTTTCCTGGACAGGAAGACAGTGGAGTATTTGCACTGGAGCAGTGCCCGATTTGGCCCGAGTTCAAGGCCTGTTTGGTGAGGGTCATTCCCGAGCCGTCAGACGTTCCACATCAGGCTACAGCTTGAGAAAATGCCACTTGCATCAGCACCGTGTTCAGAACCCCACAGCAGGAAAAACGAAAGCTGCTGGAATTTTCACATCGACCCTCCGCCACCGGCTCGGGGTCCTGTCCCGGCCACAGCCAGCGGCAAGCACCTGTGGAAGCCGGGGAGATGGCTGGTCTGGGCAGCGGGACACCCAGCGGCGGGACTGGCCGGTGACAAGGAGACGTGACCGCTTGCAGGTCAGGCCGGGCGCCTGAGGCCGGACTCTCAGGGTCTCCTGCAAGCAGGCCTGCTGCGAGCTCGCAGGCGCAGGCGCTGCCCCACGACCGGGGTCAGCTCTGACATCGGGGCGCCCGGGCGCTGCCTGGCGGGTCTTGTACTTCAGCGGGGAGGTTAGAGACGATTCGGTGCAGACGCTGGCACCGGCGAGGAGCTAGACAAGGAGGGGACAACAAAGCCCCCCTCGGCGAGAAAGCAGCTTCTCGGAGAGGGACCTGGAGGGGTCTGTGGGCAGAGACCGCAGCTTGTAGGGGACACGGTGCAAGTGGGAGGAACCTGTGACTCTGGGTTTTCTGTGCGTGGCCGCCTGCAGGGAGGGCCAGTGCAGGTGACAGTGTCGTGCACTGTGCCCGCCGGAGGCGCAGCAGGGGAGATGGGAGACAGGACCCCTGTGCTGCAAACCGCTTCCAGCGGCCCAGCAGGTGCCGGCGTGGTCTGCCTTCCCGGGCAGCCAGGGGCAGAAAGTGACCGGGCGTGTGAGCCACACCGGGCCAACGGCCTCAACAGCAGCGCTGGGGGCTGCCTGCTTCCGCTCAGCGAGGGGTGCCTTCTGCCCGTCACTGCTCTCCCAGTGGTCGGCCAGCACGCTCTGACCCTCGCCCGGGGCTGTCGCCTGGGCTTGGGCTGAGGCTTTCACAGACCTGGTTGCAGAGCGGCCGAGGCTCGGGGGACAAACGTCTTCTCTGTGGATTCAAAGCAAAAGTTCAAACAAGGCGTGAACAGACGCAAACGCAGGAAGGCCCATGGTTTTAAACACAGACGTGCAGACGCACAGGCGGGACCCACGGGTGGGACGCACAGACGCACAGGCAGGACGCGCAGGCAGGACGCGCGGACGCACAGACACACAGGCGGGACGCGCAGGCGGGACGCGCAGGCAGACGCAGCTGCCCCGCCCTCAGAGGCCGGGTTGAGACACTCGCTGGAGGCGGGGGCGCCCACTGGTCCCTGTGGCGACCAGATCGACTGGTGCTTAGCAAATAGATAAGTTGTTACTGTTGAAATAAAGATGGTCGTGAGTGTTTCGGTTTAGTGATACTGAGTTTTCCCATCTGTTCAGAAGAAATTGCCCAACAGATACTCACATGCGTTTTTTGAGGAATATGAAAGTTCCAGTTTGTGAAGAGTGGAATCTAACACTGAGCCGATGCCAAGATGTAGTATTTTTAAATTCCCTCTTGCTCAGGCAGTTTGTGATGGAAAACGACTCACACCACGGAAGTGGCAATTAGGTTGGATGGGTCTTTCATAAAAATTTTTTCCGCAGACGCAGAATTTTCACAAAGCGAATGGCTAGCGAGAATTCTTGCGAGAGGGGCTGCGCCACATTTCTATAAAAGCAGATTTTGAAGGATACGTCACCTAAGAAGGGGTCAGAAGAAAGGGACTGAATCTTCAGTGCTGAGTAACTTGTTGCGATTTCTTTTTAGTATTATTTTAATACATATTTGTTTTCATGCTTGACTGTGTAGCTTTGAAAAGATGTTCTCTGAAATTCTATAATCTTCGAACCCCTCCCCCAAAATATAGATAGATGACAGATGATACATGATGGATGGATGGATGGATGACGGATGGACAGAGAGATATGTTGACTATATTTTCATCCTCCTGCAGGTTGGAAAATACTTGGTAGGCACCTCCCTGTCTCTTTGAAAGTGCACAAGGAAGCGGACTCCATGGAAAGAGAAGAGCGCACAGAGGATCGGTCTCACTCCAGTGTCTCTGGTGTCCCCCGAGGAAGGAGGAAGTGGGGAAACGTCTTCAGTGTGTCTGTCGGGGAGGAAGCTGTGCTGTGTCTAAGGAGGATGTCCCTGCCGGCCGGGGCCCCAGCACTCAGGCCCGAGGCAGCGGGAGAGACACGGCCCCCACGCCCTGCGACGGCGTCACGCGTGTGCCTTGGTTCGCCTGACAGGACCCAGATTCCAAACAATAGTGTAAGACAGGCCACTGCCGGAGGCGAGACACCTGGCGGCTCGCACTCGTCATCCAACAAGGAGACTCGAGGCCGTCGCCCGCAGACAGCAGAGGAGGGAGGGCCCAGACCCAGGGGCCACCTGTGCGGACACAGGTAACGTTCCTCCAAGGATGGTCGCAGCTGGGCCCACATCGGGCCCAGGCACGGCCTTCTCCACCGGGGCCCTCCCGACCACGGGGCCTTGGGAAAGCCTCTTCCTGCAGGGGCTCGTGGGCCGTCTCCTCCAGACCCGTGGCTCGGTCAGCGCGGGGTCTGCTCAGAGACCATGCACCATCCCCCGGCAGAGTGGCCAGAACGCTGTTCAACCAGCAGAGCAGTCGGGTGTCCAGCAGATGGGGCTCAGGATGCGGCCACAGCGGCTGAGAGGCGCCCTCGCTCTCGGGGCTGCTGGAGCCTTACTGCTGGCCCCCCCGCCCCCGGCGCTCCCGAACCGCCGCACAGAGGCTCCCGCTCAGGGGCCGCTGGCCCCAGCGGGCATCCTGTCGCCGCCTCGCCCTCCCTCACAGGCTGCTGCCGGCCTCAGGGACAGGCGCACATTGGTCCAGTCAGACACAGCATGTCCCAGGGTGGGACCGCCGTCCGCCTGGGCTGGCGCCCCGCCTGACCTCCCTTGGCCCCGGCCTCGCCCTGGCCCTGAGCGCTCACCACCTGCGAGATGCGTTAATTCCTTCCTTGTTGTGATACACTGTCCCGACTGTCCCCTAGACCAGCTCCTGTGTCCCCACGGCAAGACCTCGCATGCAGGGCCGACTGCAGCCCCCTGCCCGGCGCCGGAGCTCGGCATGCACCGCCGGCCTCTGCCCTCCTCAGGCCAGGGGCTCCGGACGGGCCTGCCCCGTCTGGGTCTCGTTGGTACACGGGACGTAAATCATTTCCTGTGTCGTCCTTCGTGCAAGATCAAACAGGACACGCAGCCGCGGACGCTCGTCCTCACCCCGTGCCCCCCACCGCCCCGTCCCGGGGTCGACCCCCAACAATGACCGTGCCCACGTCCGAGGAGGCCGCGCGGGAGCCGGTCACCTCCCAGAGCCGCCGTCGAGCGGGGCCCTCCCGTCTGCATGTGGGAGTGGCCACCCTGGCGGACTGGACACCCAGCCTCGCGTCCACTGGAGCGCGCCCAGCACAGCCCGAGTGGGGAGGCGGTGTCCGTGCAGGTGGGCAGGTGGGAGCGCCGCCCGGAGACCTTCCCTCCTGCCCAGAGGTGTGAGGCGGCGGGGCCGAGGCGCCGGATGTCCACACCCCCGTCCACACCTCCGTGCGGCCCAGCTCGGGAGCCTGGACAGAGACTCACCCTCGAGGATGACGGCTTCCTCGTGGTCGTTCAGGGCTCCCTCCTGGAGGCCGAGGTCCGGCTCAGCGAAGCTGCTGGAGGAGGACAGCTGCCCGTTCTTCAGCAGCAGCTGCAGGAGACAAAACTGCATTAGCGTGACGTCCATCTTTGTCCCTGAGACAGTGTCCTGGTGTCAGGAACAGAGACCAGTGAGGGGACACGGAGCAGGGACTCCACACGAGGGCTCGCGGGGGCGCCCGTGTCTGCAGGAGGCTCACGGCGCCAGCGTCGCGCAGTCGGGCGCGGTCTGGGAGGTGCCCTCAGACACGTGTCACACCCGGCGTCCTGCCCGCGAATGTGAACTTCAAACACCAGGCTTTTCCTTTACAGTCACGTCTCCTTGAAGCTAGATGCCACCAGGGTGTATTGACAGGAAGAGACCTAGGTGGTAACGGGTCTTCTCAGGAACAGGACACACTTAAAGCAACACTTATAAAGGGCGGCTCTGCAGACCGTCCCCGAGGAGCGGAGAGAGCAGGGAGGGAGCACAGGGCGCTGACCGGGCCAGCCGGCCGGGGGAAGGACAGTGTTCCCGGGGCCGAGGAGAGGGTCACAGAGGGAGTGAGAAGTCCCAGTTCCAGGGCCAGCGTGTCCAGGGCTCAGTGAACAGGACGAGATGTGCAAACACGCTCCTGTGAGGTCCTGCCTCCTTAGAGCACGGCCAGTCTGCCCTCTTGTCCTGTCAGTGATGCCGTCGGTCCTGAAAACATGTCCCACGTCACACTTTAAATTCTAAGGACGTACATTAAAAGTTTTAAGCCGAGTGAAAACAGCACAATTGCTGACAGATGTCAACAAAGCTTCCCGTCCTGACGCCCCCATGGCCTGGAGCCCGGGCGGCAGGTGCTCACTCCCAGGTCACGGGAGGCCGCTGGGCTCAGGGCCGCGGGGAGAGCGTGGCTGCCACGGGCCCGAGGCCGGGACAAGGGAGTCGGTCGCTAACCGTGGGCCCGAAGCCGTGCTCCACGGGCTCGATTTCGTCCCGGCGTCACCAGCTCACAGCCACGTGTTAGCACAAACAGGAGCACATCTGTCTTATAACCTGACGCCCAAGGCCACGTTTCTCCACCAAAAGCACGAGTTTCTCTCCTCGTTCTCTTGGCTCAGCTGCCACAGACTCACCAGCTCTGCCCCGACACAGCCGAAGACACAGGCCTCAGGCCACGGGCCACAGGCCACGGCACGTGGGCAGGTGGGAAGCGAGGCAGCCAGCCAGGAGCGCCACCGAGCTCAGTTTCCAACACGAGCAAACTGTCTATTCTCTCTCTCCAGCGTCCTCGCAGCTTTATCTAGCCGCCGGGCTCTTACTTTTATGGAACAGTTGTCTTCCGAGATGAGAACTGGACTCGACAGCCACGCCCTTGCGCAGCAAGCTCCTGACACCCACTTCCCACTGGATCTGAGCCTCCGAGAGCATGAACGCCCCTTTGAGCACATCAAAACCCTCATATTTTCAAGTGCATGTCCTTGGAGGGGGTCAGCCAGGTCTGTTCCCGTAAAGTGTGAGCAAGTCACAACTAAGCAAGCTTCAAACACACACGCCAAAAACTAAACGATGCTTCCAGCGAGTGTGTTCCTCCCGCTCCTGTGACAGCAGCAGGCACCCAGGTGTGCGGAAGGTGCTGCCACGCGGCAGGCCTTGTCCCTGCCCCTGCTCCCCGCGGCCACCGCCCTGTGAGTCCCGCTGTGAGCGAGCGGGAAGGCAGAGCCTGGAGCCTGGCGAACCCAGAGAGGGCCACCCGTCCCTGTCCCCGGGGTGCTCGGCTCCGCCTCCGACTTCCAACTGGCTGGCAGCGCCGGGAAGGGCGCACTTCCCCCCAATTCCCCAAAATCCAGGAGCCAGACCCAAAACCCTAAATCCCTGCAACCAGGGAGGAGCCAGAAGCAAATCGATGTAATAGGGACGCAAGGCACAAATGATCGGAAGAACAGATGGTGTGGAAGGAATTTTAAATCTAATGACAAAACTTGTTTTAAAAAAACGCTTTCATTCTAATAAAGTGTTTTGAAAATAAAGCTTTAGAAGGTCCAACCGAAGAAACTAGAAATTAAAGTTTGTACAAACAAGTGAGTGACGTGTGGGAACAGTCAGACGTGCTAGAAGCGTCCCTGCTGTCGTAACGGCCACGTCTGCGCCTGGTGGTGGCTGACAGAGCAGGTGACGAGACGCACCCCGGGCGTGACAGCCAAGTGCTACGCCTCCCAGCAGAGAGGCACCGGCAAACGCCGGGCGTCAGTGATCCCCTGGTCTCAGGATTCAAGCCTTACACACAAACACGTACCCCAGCTACTACCTGGGGTAAATGGCCCGTTAGACTAGCCTGGACAGTGTTGTCGTTCTACAGGGAATATGTTTTCCAAGTTACGTATAAAACAGATCAATGAGCTTTTCAAATCCAACCCACTTTATGTATAGTGGCTTATTTACAGGAGGACGTAAAACGTTCTTAGTGTAAAACTGAGTTAATGTACAGGGCTTTTACCGGATACAGATTGGTGCTTAAAAAAAGAAACAAAAACGGTCGCCCTGGAGGCGCAGCGGTCGGGTCAGCTGCCTCAGAGGGACGCAGGTCACAGATCCCTGAATTCAAGTCCCAGGTCTGGGGGGAAACAGCCAGTGTGAACAACTAAATAGAAATTACAAAAATAAAATGCTCCTTCCAACTCTCTCTTCCTTCCAGTTCACTCGCCTTCATTCCTGTCTGCAGGACAGAAAAAAAAAAGACAAAACGAAAAACAGCCGGCAGAGCGGCAGCAGGAGGGTGGAGCATGCGCAGGCCAGTGTTTGTCTGTAAAAACATAAAAATGCATCAAAAGTCTGGAGTAATGGACACCAAGCACTTAACAATGACAGCCTCTGGGGATTCTGTTCTGGCTTTAGTTTTACCCTTTGGAGAGGGCTGGAGGAGGAGATGAACTTTTCTTTCTCATTTACTTTACCATAGAAAATACATTAACTTCCCCAGTTCCACAGATTCTTCGCATATAAGCTTGTTAATGGTTTTCCAGGCTCCTAACTCTTTTCATATCATCTGCATCAATGAACAAAACTGCCCGAAGAAAGCTTTGCCCATGTGCTCAAATTACCTACAATGTGATTAGCACGTTAGCGTCCTCAGTCAGGCCATTAACCAAAAATATTGACCAAGACGGAGACAAGAGTTTCACAGCCGCACAGCCGGCCCCGGACGCTCCCGAGTGCGGGACGCGGTGGGGTCCCCGCTGCAGGCCCACAGCCGTCCCCGGACGCTCCCGAGGCCGCGACGCAGTGGGGTCCCCGCTCCCAGCTGCCTTCAGACATGCTGGCTGCTGTTGAGCCCGCGCTGAGGACTCTGAAGCCAAGCAGGACGGCAGTGATGGTCAAAGCAGACCTGAGCTGTGTGCAAAGAATGTTCTGTGTCGGGACGAGGGAGCCCGGGAGGCAAGTTCCAGGTCAGGCAACGATGGGCCGGCCCAGCTACAGAGGACGCCGGTCAGCAGTGGGCATCAGCGGCCCCGCCACCCAGACTGTGCTCCGTGCCGACGGTTTCTGTCTGACTAGCGCTGATGGAAGTGCGGGCCTCGAAGGTTCACTTTCGTTTCAAAAAGTGACCATTTTCATTTCAAACTCAGCTCAGCAGAAAGCTGTGTAAGGCCACCTGTAAACGTGGGCTGCATCTTTCATCTCCAGGAGGCGGGCCGGGGACGCTTTCAGACGTACATAAACCTGACCAGTTCCTACAGCGAAGTCGCTCAAAAACAAAAGCAAGAAAAGAGAAAGCAAAAGATAAAAAAAAATTAAAATCAGAAACAATTCTAAATACACAAAATCTGGGGATAGTTCCATCATTTCTTTTGGGCACAAAAACCGTAACTACAAAGTCTAGGGACAGTGGAGATGTGCCTGATGGTCTAATATTAAGTTTAAATCGTGAACCAGGCGCCCCTGAGCTGCTGGGCCGTGGGCCATGCGGAGGGCGGCCATCCGGGTTCATGACCCCGGGGCGGACGGCCTGCCTTCCTCCCTCCCCTCCCTTCCACCCTTAAAACACCACATAAGAGAGTTACATGTATAATATGATTGCAAGTATATACAAAAATATGCTGCAAAA
>RJWH01007902.1:0-35569 GCA_004363575.1 Solenodon paradoxus | reverse complement strand
TGTCTCTCCCTCTGTCTCTGTCTCTGTCTCTCTCTCTCTCACACACACACACACACACACACACACACACACTTTCTGCGTCCCTCCCTCCCTTCATTTCTATCTTCTGTCCTTGAGAATATCTGCCACGGTTACGCTTGACGCGGTCTCACCGTCCCTGCACTTCAGATTTCTCTCAGGACTTCCTCCAGCCGTAGCCCTCGGTGTTCTGAGATCCGAAGCGGCTTTCTCTGGCTCTAACCTGTGCCGTGGAAGGGCCGTGCGGTCGCCGTCCCGGCCCGAGGGGAGGACCGGCTCGGCTGAGGGTCGCAGGCGCCCCGGCCTGGGCTGGTGTCAGTGCTCTGCCCCAGGCGGACGCCTGCTCGTCTCTGCCCCGAGGACATCGGGTGAAATGACCGGTCGTACTTACTGCATGAGTTCATACCCTTAATCAGGTCTTGGAAGGAAAGTCAAAGGTTCTGTGGAAGAGATCGCAGCGACAAAGAAGTACGGAAGCATCTTGCTTTCAGGTTTGGTGACTCTGGCCTTTGGACTCGCAGGAAGTTTGTTTCTGGCAAGAGGAGGGAAGAGTAAGAGAAAGAAGAAAGAAGAACCCAGAGGGCATGGGATGAGGCCATTTTTGCAGAGTGGTTACTGAGAAAGTTCCGCAGGATGAAGGGGTGATGGCTGCAGGGCCCCCTGGGCAGGACCGGACCTTCCCGGCCGGGCCGTCTCTTCTCTGCAAAGTAAGTAGTTTGGGCTGGATGAACTCGGGTCGCTCGGGTCCGTTATTAGTCCCTGCTGGTCACCGGGGGAGGAAGTAGCAGACGCAGGGAGGCTAAGCGGTCACTCTCTGCGGACCTGTGACATTACCCTCGAAAAGCCACGGAGCAGTGGCCGCAAAACATCCACAGGGATAAGACCTCCACCTGGGCGAGCGACACCTCCGACGAGCTCAACGGCGCTCCCCGCGCAGGCTGCAGCCGTCGTCCAGCAGCCGGAACGAAGAACGTCACACACAGAGACTCTGGAAAACGTCTGGGAGTGAAGCCACCAGCGTGTCTGGTCCCGCAGAGGAAACCGAGGTGCTGCAGGAGACCAAGTGAGGCCACAGTCTTTCTTAGACTCCGTTGTCCCCGGGGCATTTTTCTCAGACGAAGCATGTGGTTTCCCTGCAGGGTCAGTTGCAAGAACATGGAGATGGTTTTGAACTCGAGGCGGCGCGCAGAAATCGTTTGGGACAGTGAGGGACGGAGGGGTGGTCCGCATCTTGAGCGCTGGGAGCTGGGTGGTTGCAGTCGCGTCGTCGTAGCAGCAGAGACCGACAGAGGCGAGCAGGGGACAGCCACACTGACCCGGGACCCGGGCTGGGATTCGGGAGCCAGTGTCCTCTGTTCTCTCCAGGACATGGGTCACGTCTTTTGTTTCTCTCCGCATGAGACGCGGGCTTCTGAGAGCAGAGGCAGGGCTGCGTTTCCATCGGTGCAGAGACCCCTGCGCTGGGCGGGCGGAAGCAGTGTCCCCGTTACAGGTGACGGTCAGGTCTGTCACAGCTCTTCACAGGGCAGGAGAATTGGACAAAAGTGTTCAGAGAAGCCCCCGCGGGACAAGTGTCTTGGGGGAAAAACCAAGCAGGAACCACGTCACCCCAGAGAGGAGCCATGAAGTGCAGCTGTTAGAAGAGCGAGCACAGGGCGAGCAGGTCAGAGACGACGCCGTGCACACACGAGAAGGAGCTGTGGCCGTCAGTGGGCAGGGAGCCCCTAGAAATCAGCCAGGAAGGAGGGATAGGAAACAGAAAAGCAGTCACAGAAACCCCAATAACTGAAGAATATTTACAAACCACTCAGACATAACTTCCAAAAGAGATTGCATCAGACGGGAACTACTGCTCAAGTGACTTGCATAGTTGAAACAATGGGAGATGACACTACTGATCAGACTGTCTGGTGTCATCAGGAGGGTAAAGCAACACGACAGTTTCTAGGTGGGAAACAGGGCCCTTAGCACATGATATTTCATTTCTAGGCATTTATGCACAAGGCATATATTGATTTCCAAGGATGTGCATCCTCCTATAATATGTGAAGTGGACAGATTCGAACAGACATTAAAGTATTTCCAAGATTTGAGTGGCGGAAAAACATGCAATGTTACTGGTTATAAAGAATGATTCAATATTTTTAACTGAAAATACATATGCGTATGATTTTATTTGCAAAGCAAAAGGGTAGGCATACTCTGAGTTGTAAGGAGCGGTTACAATGGAAGTGTGCCTATGGGTTTCTTCTGGTGTTTTCTATTATTTGGAATTTTCCAATGTATAAGTACTATATTAATTTTCATAGAAAAATAATAGATTTAAACAAAAGTGAAGGATAGATTCCATTTTGAGAAATAACTAGCTCTATCTCCCCTTAGTTTTAACCAACATGTACTCTTTCTCCCTTTAATTTGGGTTCTCTAGAAAGGTTCTAACCACCCAACCAGAATGGCGACTCAGGTTTCCTGGGAAGGAGCCCTATGCTGGCCAGTGTCTCCTCCTTGGGCCAATGTCTCCTCCTCTTCTTTCCTGATGGGGAGGGTCACTGATCTTTTGTCCCAGCTTGACCTTGGGGCCTGCCAGTCACCTTCAGATGCTGCCCCTGGACGTCAATGTGAGGCACCTTCCAGGAGCCTCCTCAACAAGGCAGTGAATGGGCTTGAGAAACAAGGAAGGCAAGTCCATCACTGTCACCCCGCTGAGGAAGAGCAAGGCCCAGGTGGTGAGGGGCTGGTCCCTGAAGAAGTGCTGACAGGCCACCTCAGTCCTGACTTTGTCCCTCGGTTCTCTCCAGGTCTGTGGGGCCTCGGCTCAACATGAGACTCCACCTCCTCCTGGCGGCTCTCGTTGCCATCTTCCAGGTACTGCCCGGTAAATACCAGCCCTGGTACCCATCTTCTCGCTGCTTCGTTTTCCCTTCCCCCAAGTCAACCATAGTTGACTGAAGCATCAGGAAGCTACCCAGTGGCCACCTCTAGGTCCCAAAGGAACTTACTGGAAGAAATGGAAGATTCCTTTGAAAGCTGCTGCTCTGTCTTCATGACTGAAGTCTTGCTGGTAGCTCTCCTCGACGCCCCGTCTCCCTGTCCTCCCACAGGTGACTGGACGATGGAGAGCAAGTGATCGGATCACCAAGTTAGCACACAAAGGCTCGATACGGGCCCTGACCAGAGACCTCCTGCCACGCCCATCGCACAGTGACCTTGGACTTAGCCGGGCAGGACCGAGATTGGGGCTGGGTTCTGGGGGGGGAGGAGGGTGATGGTGAGACACACTAGGCTGGAGTTCCAGAGGGAGCCCCGTTGTCCCCAAGGCAAGAAGGACGAGGCCACCTTACATCAACACCAAGGCCATTCACCAGGAGGAGGGGGAAGCTCATGGATTTGAACTTGTTGGCTGCTGGCATTGGGCTGGAAGAGACGGAGATTCCGTTCAGGTGGTGAGACCTCACGCGAACACCCTTTGTCTTTCAGACAGCGCCAGGGCCCTCAATTTTGAAAGACCCTGCTACCTCCGGGGTGGAGTCTGCCTGAAGAGAGGGACCCCCAGCTGTGAGCCCTTCAGAGGGCCCTGCCGAGCCTTCACCGTCTGCTGCAAAATCAAGAGGGGGTGACGGAGTGCCCTGCGCAGGGAGCCCCGGCAGAAGCGGCTTCTCGTGTCCAGGTAAAAGCAAACGACGCTCACGTCTGAGTCACTGAGTATTTGGTCATTAGGGCCGATCAGCGGAGCAGCTGTTTTCCACGAAGGGCCAGTCAACAGTGGGTGGGAGGCAATGACGAAAAGGACCTATTACGCAGTAGCGTTTGCAAAGCGTTGTCACCCACTAGAGTGTCTAACCCTCCCGCTCTGGGGAGTATCAGCCCCTCCCCAGTCGTGGGGTCCCAGACTCAGCTGGGAGCTGAGAGCCCGGATGACGCAGACTTCAGAGGAGGTGTGACCTGAGACTCTAAGCTGCTCACGATCATCCACCACAAGAAGGGGTATCACAGGCTCCCTCACAACATCAGGGGGCTGACGCTGATGCCCAGGTGACACGGGCTGGGACCCGCCACCGTGGCAGGGGAGGGGCATGTGGTGTTTGGAGCACGCAGGCCCAGAGAGCGTCCCCGGGACAGAAGCCTGTGGCACAGTGGGAATGTCTTGGCTGATGGCATCACCTGATGTGAAGACATGGGGGCCTCCTGTGTGTAAGAACAAGGCGTCTTTGTATATACAAAAATGAGGGCTTTGCAGAAGCTGCCGCTCAAGAGAGCTGAATCAGCCTCATTCTTGCCCATTTCTCACACTCTGTCAATACAATATCCCCGGTACCATCTAAGGAAGAGGGGAGCAGTGCCAGACTTGCACCGTCAGTCAGCAGGCCCACCACTCAGCTCCAGGCAGGCCAGGAGGCTGTCACAGCCCGTGTCTTCTAAGTGACAGGCACCATGGACCATCAAAATATGACCCGTGCCCCCAAGAAGGGGGCAAGAACACCGTAGATGTAAGGCGAAGGGGAGCACAAAGGGAAGGTGATGGAAAAGGACTACAGACTATTGAGACCGACTAGAAATGCCAGCTGAGATTCAAAGCCTTCAGAAACTGGATTTGCAGGGAAAGAAGTGGCAACTTTAGAGGAAATGGTAAAAGTCAGGGCTATAAGGACGAAAACATTAAGGTGATGAAGCTGAGTGGAGGAGAGCGAAAAGAAGAACCGGCGTTTCCATGGCAGGGCAGAAGGCTGAGACCGCAGGCGAGTCCCGGTGAGGCGGCATTGTTCTGTCGTCCTCGTTCACTCATCTTGTCCAGGTCCGGGAGCTGCCGCAGTGTCCCAGGACGTCATCTCCTGCCATCACAGCTGGGGTGAGCCTCAGGGTGGGGGTGAGAAGGCAGGAGGCAGTGCCAGAGCCTGGGAAGCTAGCGGGCAAAGAGGAAGGACAGGGCACACTGATGTCCTCCCAAAGGCTAGCCCTCTGGTGGGGGAGCGTTTAGAGAGCGTGGTGACAGCACGGGGACGGCGATTTATTTACGTGAGTGTAAAACCGATCGGTTTGTGCGCTGCGTATGTATGCATTTTACTCTGATGCAATCTTTCAGCCTCTCGTCTCGGGGCCTCACAGCGCATATTGGGAGAGGGAGAGGGAGAGGCCAAAAAAGCGAACTATGTTTTACTGCTGTTATTAAAATAGTTTTGACTTTCTAGAATCTCGAAAAGGATCTTAACATCCAGGGGCCTCAGACCCACGTTGAGAGCCATTCCTTTGGAAGAAGGGAAGTTATTCCAGAGGAAAGCCTGAGTTGTCAATAGGTTTTGTTAGCCAAGAAAATGGTAAATATGAGCAACTAAAAATCAAAACAAAGCAAATCCATAGGTAATTCTTATTTTTTAAGGAAACATTGCTTTCATTTTTAAAGAGGAAGGAAGGCAGGCAGGAAGAGAGAGGGAGAAAAAGCATTATATTTATATATTCTTTCATTTTACTCATTCTCCCCACCCGGTCTGTGGACCCAGGTCCTCGGGCTGGGTGTGGACTGTGCCCCACTGAGTCGAGGCTGTGAATGTTACCGTCGCCTCTTTCTCTGCATGTCTCTGTGTGACCCTGGAGTTTACATGAAAAGTCTCTGCTTAGATCCTGTTTTAACTTGAAAGCAGGTCATTCTTGAGCTCATTCTAACAATCCACTTTTTCACTCTCCTCCCACTTCGCCTAGTTTTTGTTTCTGATGTCTTGATGCTTCTAAGGGGGTTTGTCTTCATTTTCTCGTTCTCCCTTTAGTATATCTTGTGGGCTGGTGTAGTGGTGATGAATTCCTTTGCTGCCTGCATAAGACACACAAGGAGAAGGAAGACATGGAGCAGCAGCCTCATGGTGGGAAGTGGGTTCTCTGGTTTCAGGACTGGGCAGTGCCTGGTGGCAGGGGCCCCTCTTCGTGCACATCAGCAGGAGGGGTGATCTGGGAAGGAGGTGGAAAAGGCCAAGCTCCGAGTCCTCATAAAGATGTTCGGTGTGCCCCTGGGTATTATGAGGATGCTTCATCTATGGAGAAATTGCGGCAGAGCCAAGTTTCTTCCTGTCAAAAAGGAAAGACTTCATAGACAGTAAATCAACTTTTCTAGTTGATTCTCACTTTTGTTCATGACTTTGAGGTTTGGTGCCCTCTTTTGGAGAACAACTCATTAAAAACAGAATTGCTGTGGCCAATCCTCCCTTTATCAATTTACCTGCATTGCACATCTCTGCACCTGTCAACTCTCTCTTTAGAAATAAGAGAAAATCTTCCCTTTGGAAGTTAAAAAAGGTGAAGGAATTTTGTTCATGGAAATGATCTTCTCTCCTTTTTTACTCTCAATATTTATTTTTGCTAGTCTTTTAAGAGAACCAACCCATTGTGGGTGAGATCTTACCATGTATCACAGGCAGGTGAGACTTTGGGCCAGAGATTCCTGACACAGCTGTTACACCAATGTGTTTGTTCTGTGGTGGGGTCAATGGCACAGAAATACACAGGGAAGGCATTGACATGCCTCTCCATCTCTCCCTCACAGCTGCTCAGTTTTTGTTTTATTTATACCTCTTTGTCTTTTCCTCTACTGGGAATTTCTGAAGTATCAGGTCTTGCTTTGTTATCTCACATTTTCAGCACCTTGAACAATGCTGCCCGGGAGAAGGCCATGAAAAACTTGCTTAAATGAGTATTTGTATGGAAAATCAATACTTGGATGGATGGAGGAAATACATGAGGGAAGGAGGAAGGAGAAGACGGGAACACTTGGAACCAAATTTTCTCACTTACCCAACAATGGTCACCAATGTCATCTTTGATAACTGCTGCATGAGTGTCACTTGATAGTTAGAGTGTTGGAGTAGAAAGACCTTGGTTGAAAGTCTTTGCTCTGCCAGTCATTACTCGAGAGGTCTTGCAATAACTGTTTCTGCTTCTGTATAATTGGTGATGGTCATCGTACGGATCTCCTATGCCCTGTCTCTGAAAAGGGGACTTGGTATTCTCTGCAAGTTAACCACTATTGATATCCAAATGAGGACATTTTTTAAAATGCAAGGATTTTGCTGTTAGTAGTTCTCCTAGGACAACAGATGCAAACTGGGATCATCTCAGGCCATCTGAGAGCTAGTGCTGCCCTGTCCCTGAGAAAATGTCCTTATTGGTAAGTACAAGTTTCTCTGATGATGTTTAGACAAAGCCTTGGAGTCGATCCTTCTGTCTCCAATGTGCTCACCATATTGAAGATGGCCAACATTGAGGATCACGAGTGTCTCCTAGGAGACAGTCATTATCAATGGCTTATTGTCATAATCCACTCCTTTCCCCTCTTCCTCCTTCAGCCCAAGGATGGGGAGTGGATAGAAGTTGGGAAAATCTTACAATGGAAATCCCATCATCAATTTAATTAATATGCCTTTCTGATTTAATACTAGAGTTGAACATACTTTCACTTGTAACTATGTATCATTCACAGTCCTGCACTAACAGATTCGATTATCACAGATACTCAGGTAACCGGAGGGGGCATGAGAGGACCTTCCTGCCTTTCATTCTTGGTGGCCCAAAGTTAATTTTTTGGAACAAGGTGGGAGCATCAATGAGTGACTTCTTTAATATTTTGACCAAAACATAAATTTATGGGTTGTGAGGGTCTGATGAGGACCCATCAACTGGCTTTATCCTCCAGTGTTGCTGTCTGAGAACTTTCCTGCTCACCCTCCTGGTCCATCAATGTCACTGACATACCTTTTAGTCATCCACCTCTCTCCCATCTTCCATCAGCTAAATATGTTTCTGAATTTTTCCCACACTCCAGAAATGACTTAGCAATAAAATGTTTCTCTTTTGAATCTTTTGATCGGTTTTGAGACTTTCATTAAGTAGAGATCCGGTTTAATGATACTGACTTCAAAATATAGTAAGCGTGTGTAGCAATGTCTTCAAAAGTCATGCTTCATTCCACATAGTGGCTGTGAGGGCTTTACTTCCTGGCCCAGCAACACATTCAATAATAAAAATAACGCACAAGAAAGGAGAGTGGGGAAGCTGTGATCTGCATTCCTATCCCCAGTACTTGCACACCGAAGCTGCTTCTGTATGGACTCTCCAGTATTCGGCGTACTTCAGCCCTTCTCCAAATACAGGTGACTCTCCCCAGAAACCCACCTTGTGGTGGGTTCCTCTTCCCTCAGAGGCTGTCTGCTGTCTGCCTGGCCAGCCAGTGGTGCCTGAGCTGCCCCTGATCACGTAGTCAAGGGGCAGATCACAAGGGGCAGACATAGCGCTGAGTGGGGGTGGTGCAGGGGGCATTATGACCTCACTGGCAGGAGTCATCGTGGTGGAGACATGTTCAGAAATGAGGGGTATCAAGCCTCCATGAGAAGGATGAGAGGTGTGAGGGACCATGCAGACACTCCTTCCGATGGGTTTTGCTTAAATAAGCAGAAACAAGAAGCAATAGCCAATCAGTGATTTAGTGCCAAAGAAGAGGGGTTTGCTGGGCTTTTAGTTTTTTAGATTTAGTTGGGAGGGGGCAGGAAACAGCAGGTCAGAGGCTTGTCGATGGGCGAGCAACAGTTCCTGAGCTGGGTCATGACTCACATGGAGAAGCAGCCCTCTTTTTGCTGCTGAATCAGAAGAGGATCCCTCCCAGGTGTGAGTCAGCACAGGGGCACGCAGATGATCGTCCTTGTACCAGGAGTGAGTAGACGCCAGGTGAGGGAAGGTGCTGAGAGACACTGATCTTATTCTTTGAGACTAGAGGCAGGCAGATTTGAGAGAAGGGAGCATCCGCCACAGAAGTCAACACCAGCGGACTCTGAAGGATTAAGAAGAGGCCTGTGCCCACAGTGGGCGGGGCACGGTGCAGTGGGTGAGAGCCAGGTGGGCAGGCACGTCGCAGAGGCGGAGGAGCGGGAGACACTGCTGGGAGCCACACACCTGTCCAGCGCCTCCGAGGTAATTAAAGTTTCGGTTTGATTCCCAGCCTAAGGAAACTATTCAGAGGTTTTAAAAAATTAGTGTTGGAAAGCATGACCTTTTTCAAGATATCACAAAACCATTATTTTGCGTGTGGGTAAGGAAGAGGTTGATCACACTTAAGCTGACCCCCATGAGATAATGAATCTTGGGCGACAGGAATGTAATTCCAATGGTGGAAGTTTACTTCCTTTCAAGTGTGTTTGGAGAAGCATTTGTTGGTAGGAATGTTCACGGGACCTGTGAAATCACTGACTGCAGACTTTTCTGACCTCAGCTTAAGGGTAGGTGTCTTCAGAATAAACCCCCAGTGCAATCTTGACATGAGAGCCTTCCCGGGTCACCTCTGAGGGAGGAGAAGTTGACAGGTGAACCATGGGCTTTTGTGTGAATAAATAAGTATAATAAAGTGAGCGACCTTGAAAAAATGGCCAATTTTCTATTACATTGCTGGTGGTTCATTAAATAAATCTTCATTTTGGCTCTGATGCTCTGCCTTTTAATGCTCACACATACAACATTTCAGTAGTAAAATGAGACTGTGTAGTTTCAGAAATAAATATCTTACAAAAACAAGAACAACAAAAAGCCGTCAGAGTGATTTAGAACTGAAAATCAAAACCATTGATTCTAGGAAGCTCTTCTCCAAAGAGGGACATGAAGATGATAATATGTAAATTCCTGCTGAAAAATAGGCAAACAGTGCTGGTCTTTCCCTAAAACAGCAGCACGTTTCCATGGAGGACAGTATGTAACTGTCTCACTGTTTATTCAGTGGGCGAGAACCTCAGTGGACCAACGGGATAGGAGCTCCCCCAGGACTCGCCGCCATGGTGGAAAATGTCCACACCTGTTAACACAGCAGCCATTGGGCATATGTGGCCATGAAGCATTCAAAACTTGGCTGATGTGACTAAGGATCTGAATTTTTAATTCTCTCTGCAGTGACACTGGTTTGCAGAATTACATAGGCTACAGATACGCGGCAGTAATCAGCATCTGATAATCAACATCTCCATCTACATTATGTTCACCGCTAAAAGTCTGCGTTCGTTCTCCACAAAACAATTGACCCTTTTACTTTTGATTAATTAAAATCTACATTTTAGGAGACACCCATGGCTAGTGTCTGGTAGACAGTGCAGACTTAGTCACAAGAGAAATAATACCAGTCTCAAGATTAGACCTCTCACGCGCAACAGCCATCTTTTTCCCCCTATTCTTGTCTATGAGAGCGCCTGGCCCATTGGAGACACTTAGTTTTGGTAAAACGAATTCATTTTTGGCAGCTATTCTATGTGTCATTATTAACACTATGGGGTTTTATTGCCCATGGCTTATGAATTTTTCTGTGTGGGAGGTGCCAATCAAATAGAATGTCAGAGCTGGAAGAGAGCTTCTAGTCCAAGAAAATCAAGAGATTTATTCTTTGTTGAGCCATAATGACTGCATCAGAAGTGTTGTGTTGAGAAAGAGTCTGTGGCTACATCAAGAGAAGAAGCATGTCCCCATCTGTGCATTTGGTGGCAGGGAGGTGGGTGTAAGGGGAAATGAGATAAGTTTCCTATCTATTGTAGCAAACCAAATCACCTCTGAACCTCGCTCTCTTAAAAGCAGCTATTTTACTATTATCTCTCATGGTTATGGGGATACACCAGGTTCAGCTAGGTGTCTGCAACTAAAGGATGGTCTGAGCTGGCTGTCAGAAGGAGCTGGAACCATCTCAAGGCTCACACACTTGCATGGTGCTGGGCCAAAAGAGTCCTCACTTGGAGTCGGGACAACTGGAGTGCAGAGCATGTCCCACTTGTCTATGAGCTTGCTCCTCATGATATTCCAGAGTAGTCAACTCCTTACACAGAACTATAGGTTTACCATGGTTTGTGTCCTTGGAGAAAGTGGTGGAGTGTGAACATGACCCCTCCCCTCCTCTGTGACATCAGAGACCCCTTAGCATCTCTTGGACATCCTCTTTGTTGAGACAGTCACCAAGGCCAGGTTGGGCTCCAGGGGCCAAGGACTGGGACTCCACCTCTTGAAAGGAGAATGGCCTGGTCTGGAAGAACATGTTTGGAAAAATACAACCTGTCACATGAGGAAAGGGAGTGGTGACAAAGGTGCTTGGATAAGGACTCAATTCAGAAAATTAAACCCAGAGAGGTTAGCTGAATTCCCCAAATAATACAAGGCCTGTTCTGCTGCCTTGGAGGAAGTTCCAAGTTGAGTCTGACTGCCTGGAAGTGAAGATGACAGGCAGCTCCTAGTGAGCCCCACCCACCTGGCTGGGACATGACTGCAGCCGCATCCTCCACCCATCACCCCAGTGTAGACACTGGCATTTCACAGGGAGCAGGATGCTCCTCCTTGTTTCTGCTGCCTCTCATAATCAGTCTTCTCTGCATAAGGGAAATGGGTAAATGCCTAAGTGACCTTTTCCCATCAACGCTAATAAGGATTTTCTTTATTCAGGGACATTCTGTAAGAGGTAACTCTCAAAAAGAAAGGATTGGTTGTTTTCGTATGTTTTCTTTTTTTCCTCTTTTGTGTAAGAACTCTATGGGAGTACTTTATATCCATTTAGTAGATGAGGAAATAGACTTTTAGAGATTTTAAATAACTCACGTATTTTAACCCTTATCTGACCAAAATAATCATCAGAATGATAATAATAGAATAGCTACCGTTTATTGATCACTTACTCTATGTTCAGAACTCATTTTATCGTTTTCCAAACATCCTGATATGTCTGTGTAACTGATATGAGGCCACACCGCCCAGGCTCTTGGGATCAGTCTTTTGTTATATCCTGATCGAGCATCTAGAGGCCCCATCCTTCATCCTTCAGTGATTCTGGGGATTCTCCAGTGTATGCTGGCACCTCAGGTGCTCACCTGCGATCCTATTTAAACTCAGCCTGACACATTTCCTGACCACCTTTGGTTCTGCCTCTGCTTCTTCAAGGAGCTTCCTCTTCCAGCTTCACAACAGTATAATTTAGCTCTTGTCCATCTGCCAACGTCCACACCCAAAAGTCATTGTATGAGACAAGATTTCGTGAGTGCTTGGGAATGTTAGTTTGCATAGAACAGAAAACGAATTAGCAGTGAACTTGACAGACTCTCAGATAGTTGCTGCCTTTCTGCATCCTGTTCCAAATGCTCTCCCCTCCCTATTCCCCTTCTTCTGTTGTCCTATGTAGGACATCAGAATATGCCACCCCAGATATGTTATGTTGGCATAGGAACAATTGTGAGATAGACAATTGAGAAACAGCAGATGCCAAAAAGTCCTCTGCTCTCTGAGCTGTTCGTTTGAAACCTGGCTTACACTCTGAATCAGGGAGATCTCAAGATATTTCTCAGCCCAGAGGCAGCATGAGAATAATCTGCAAACCTTCCTAAAGCAACCCTTGTTCCATTGACTTCTACACAGTTTTCCCCCCTAAAATTCTGAGCCCCTGTTCCTTTGTCTTCTCACCTCTCTGCAAACTTATTCTTCAAGATGTTCTGTAAGCCTGAGTTCTACCTACCCAACTATACACATTAATAAATTATATTTTTCTTGTGTTAATCTGTAATTATCAGTTTATTTTCTAGGGCATCAGTGAACCTTGGAAGGTGGAGAAAAGTGCTTTTCCTCCTTCCCCCAAATCCCTCTAGGGTCTAAGTCCTGGAAGAACCATACAACCTCCTAAAGAAAAACTAAATTTTTATTTTCAGAAGCATAGATCTTTTTAGCACTTATTTTCCTTTACCTCCAGATTACACACACACACACACACACACACACACACACACACACACACACACACACACACATATTATGTATTTCCAAGTGCTTTGTCATTCAAAACCAAAATATCTATTGTGTTTATTGAAACAATAGAGCACTTTTCTCAATAAAAGTTAATCATTTGAATTAAAATTCAGCAGTTTTCCACTTGACCCAGTTTAGAGCCATTCTTTTTCCATAATTACAGGAGAGGAAATAAATTTGAGTTTAATATTAATCTAAATTCACTAAGTAAGTGAATGCTAATGCAAATCTCTCGGATGCTAACAAATAATTCTCTCATTTTCTATGATGTATTTTTTCTCAACTGACCAATGAACATGCTACCTGCATACCAGAGAAATAATTTGATTATATATGTTCAGCTTGACAAGCTAGTTGAACTGTATTGGGATGAATTCTTTATTGAAAGTCCTGGAAGGTTGAAGAGATTATTTGGGGATGAAATTGAATATAGAAGTAAACTACATATAATATAAATTATATATATTATATGACATCCTATGATGCTTTATTATACCTACCATCTATGTACACTATTTAACAATATACAGATGCATAGCACTTTCATAGGTTGAAAATTGTTGCTACTATTAAACTTTCTTTGAAAACAATCAACATGTACAACTAAAATAAAAATAAATGAAAATGTTTCTTCCTCCTCTCCCTGCCTGCCTGTTTGCCTATTTGCCTTCATTCCTACTTCTACTTTTCCTTTAAAAATATACTCCCTTTCAAGGCAGATCAAAGGCCATTGTTTCTTCTCTCTTGTTGATCTCTGTGTTCTCTGGCCGAGCCTCATGCCTATTTTTATTGACTAGTGTCTTCATGAAGAGCCCATTTTCTCCTGACACTTATTTCAATTATACTACATCCATATTCAGAAAAAAGCTAATGCATTATTATCGTAACGTGTCAGTTGAATTTCATATAATTCTATGGATATTGGTTGAAAAGAAGGTCCTTGTCTACAACTTAAATAAAGTTATTTCCATAGACTTGAGCTAGACACAAGGGCCTTGAGCTCATGGAAGATTTAAAACAAGCAGATACACAACCAAGGTTGAGTTAGAGGAACCCGTGCAAAGGAGCAGAGCCCTGAGCTGCGGGGAGAGGGGATCAGATTCATCAGTGGATCGGGAATCCTTTCATGGAGGGTGCGGCATCTGAGCCCGGTCTGGATGGCTGGGTCAAGCTGTGGTCATCCAGTTGGCACAGGAGGGTCATGCCCAGCCCCTGAAGTGGCCGGAACACGGCAGGTGGTAGGAAAAGGGGGGAATTGGGGAAGGTGAGTCCAATTTTCCCATAACTTAAATGGCCAGCTCAGTTGGCCCTGTGCGAGGCAACCCCGGGGAGCCGCTGTCCTTGAGAAGCTCTCTGACGCCCACGGGAAAAACTGCGGTGACGGGATTGCACGAGGTTGGATTCTCTGATTCTGAGCAGAGGGATGTAGTTGGATTTAGAGGGATTTAGTTATGTATTGATAAATACATCCTGAAGTAACTGTCTCTCTCCAGAGTGACCTCAGCAGCTGGAGTCGTTTCCCTCTTCTGCTGCATTTTCTGAGTACAGGGGAGATTTGCCATTCTCCTCCCGCTCAGAAGCCATCCGAAGGGAAAACCAAAGCTGCTGCTCCTTCTGTAAGAAAAAGGGACCTGAACTCTCCTGGAGAAACCTGACAAGAAAGGAGAGAAGAAAGAAAAGTGCCAGCCCCAGCACTGAAAGACGTAAAACGCAAGTCATTGTCCCTTTGAGTCCTTGGGAGGGAAGAGCAACTTTTCCAGGAAAGGGGCTGCACGACCAGGATTTTGAACAGGATATGATTTCTTGAAGTAATTTTCTGACAAAGCCACTGTGTCTCTATGGATACTTGTTCTAGAAGAAGCAGCTTGCTTGCTGAACATTCTGACTGATGCTGTGTGATTTGGGCCACTAGAATTGTTTAGTCTGATGCTTGCCCAGGGGTTCACACAAGTCTGTCCCACATGAAAATGACCTAGAGGCTACTTACATCAGTAGTTTCCAAACAAGCTGAGGAGATTCCAATCCCAAAAATGTAAAACTGAGTTCATTTATTTGTTTGCTTTGCTTTTCTCCAAACTATCTGGCTAATTACCTGAACTTAGGTGGGGAAAAACGATGCTGGCAGGAAGGTGCAATGATTCTTATAAACACTGAGTCATCTGGGTGTCCATGAACTTAGCAAGCTCTGCAAACTCTCAATGGATGATATTTATTTTTGTTCTTTTCTTCTTTCTCCATTCTTCCCTCCCACTCTGTCGTCTTTCATCTCTTTCATGCTTCTCCTCCTTTTATCTTTTCTCACTTTAACAATGATTACTGTAAATACCAGGACAAAAAGGAAGTCAACCAAATAAACAAAGCTAAAGCTTCCTTTCAGTTGAAAGTGTGTGATGGAGAAATGATACTTCGGATGATTTCTAATTTAAGATCACATGGGGCACATATGACAAAAGTTTCCAGAATGTAGGATGGAAGCCCAAGTGGCCAAAGACCCCACTATTTAATTATAAAAGAACATGCATATACAAGGATAGTCTGAATTTTTGTCCTTGAAATATAATGAAGTCTATTTCTATGTAGAAAGATGTGTTACTTTTAGTTCAGTTGTACCATGAAAACCAGTGGGGCATGAGCACATTATTCAGCTTCTTGGGTTGGATTCAGGAAAAAAACCAAACTCTGAAACCTCCTTCACAGACTCGACATGTTCCATGTCACAGGCACAAGCTTAGTTTTCATGAGCAGTTTCGACGATCTCTTTAGTCTAGAGAGAATGGGATTCCTTCAAGTGTTCTCAAGCCTCTTGTTTTTTTGGGCCCGTTGTACCTGGAGCAGGCACAAGAGAAAGAACGGCAATGTGATGAAAAGACCGGGGACCTTCATGGCCGATTCCAACAAACTCAGCGACCAGACAAGGATGAAAGCAAGGCGAATATCTTCATTTCTGTACAAGTGTTTAAGAGAAGACGGTTTTGGGTGGAAGTGAAGTTTACCATGCTGGTAAAGTCATGCAGTGGTGGAAGCACGGCCTCTCTCTCACGCCATGCTCTCAGACATACAATGTGGCCGCTGAACCAGTGTAGAAAAACTTCTGGGCACCAGCCCTGCTTCCACTCAGTACACAGAAGGCTTCTCCACAAGTTTGGTTTAATCTCTCGCCACTGTGGTACTTCTTGCTCCAAATTCTGTCTTCCCCACAAGGAGCAACAGTTACTCTTCTTTTCCTTCGGACAGCCCTCTGGGAGTTGTGTTGGATAAATAAGAACTCCAATCCTGAATATAAGAATAAACCTTCAATGGTGCACATTTAGTCCTTGTCAAGTCTCCTGTAAAAATGCTTTTTGGGGTCAGGGTCTTCCTGTTGATATGAAATTCACCCCCCACCTTTCCCAAGGCCCGACTGCTCACAATAAATCCCAAACCACAAATCCGATATTAACAGGTCTTCTTGAAATAATGAGCCCGGGGAGGTGGTCAGCATGTGGGCCACGGGCATTTCTGTGAAAAAAGATAAAATTGAGAGAAATGATGACAGTTTTTGTCCTTTTCTCCATCAAACAATGCAGATTTGGAGCTCCTGTGCTGCCCATTTTATTCTCAGTGCCTGATGTTAAACTCCGGATGTGTTAGATTTGATTGCTCTATGGCAAGTTTGTCACTAGGTTAAGTGGCTTAAAGCAGCACCCAGTTATTAGCAGATCTGGGAAACCAAAGTCCAAAATGATTCTCAATGGACCAAAATTAAGGAGTTGTGAGAACTGTGTTCCTTCTGGAAGTTCTAAGGAAAAACTGCTCTTGTCCATCCTCCAGCTTCAGAAGCTGCCCACACTCTTTGGTTCACAGCCCTTCCTCCATCTTCAAGTCCAGTGGCAGGTGTGTCTGTCTCACCCCACGTCTCTGAGACACTGACTGTCCCACCTCCCTCCTCTGCATTCACGTGTCCTGTGATGATGTTAGGCCCACCTGGATAATCCAAGATAATCTCCCTATTTTAGGTCAATGGATTAATTCCACCTAGGAGTTTCTCATTTGCCACGTACACCCGTGCATGCAGACTTCTATCAAACTAAGAAGTTTAAAGCAACGGACACGTCTCTCAATTCTAATGGTATAAAGTCCAAGGTTAGCACAGTCATATCAGGTGTCTGTTGGAATGGATTCCTCATTGACCGCCAACTTCTCACACAGCAGAAGCGTGAAACTGGGTCTCCAGGCATCTCTTATTAGGACATTAATCCAACTTATGAGAGACCCATCCGTCCGCATTATCTTACACCTCCCAAGAAATCTACCTCCTAATGCCATCATAGTAGGTATTAAGTTTTCAACATATGGATTTAGAGGGGCACAGATGTTTGGTCCGTCACACCAAGTATGATAACACGGTCACAGGCCGTCGGAATCAGGGCATAGGTCTGGGAAACCATCATTCTGCCTACAATGCCTAACAAAGTTGTGTAATAAAGTAAATAAGCTTATGTAATGAATGAGTGCTTTGGTCAAAACACTATCTTTAAGGAGACACATTTCAATGCCAGCTAACACAGGATGATTAAATTTAAAATTCGGATAAATCATGAATAACTGTTTAGAATATGTATATTGCAAATATTATATTGCATATATATTATATCTAAGCATATATAGCATAATATATGATGCCACAAACCCGTAGTGGTTTATCAGAAATACACATGCTTGTTCTAAGTTGTCCATCGGTAAGAGCAAAAATAAGAAAACTTTTAAGTGTGTTTCACAGGTCTCTTCTTAAAAGGAGCATTAAGGTTTGTTCCCCCCAGTTGCCCCATAATTAGGTATTTTCAATACTTCTCCAGTTGTTTATCATTATCTTTCTCTTATCAGATATTTCACTTGAAATGATTCTGTTTAAAGCAACTAGACTTCCATCTTAGATTCATTGGAGGATAGGTATTAGAATGTCAAAGCCAACATTGCCAAGAGGGCTCAGGGAATCTTCAGGATATTCAAGAATATCCATGTTTATAGGACTTTTTGAGGAACTTCAGAATATCAAATGGTCGTTCTTCAGCATAAAATACAATTTCTGAAATAAAAGTATACATGATGGGTTTAACAGCAGATGTGCTATATTGGAAAAGACCCAAGGATTGGAATACAGGTCAAGGGAGTGTGCAGATCAAAGCACAGAGATGAAATAGTGCAAAATGCAGAAAAGAGCAGAGGCAACGCGTGAAGGCTCAGTGGAAAGGTGTCACAGGTAGGCGGTTCTGGTCCCAGGAGGAGAGATGACAGAGGACGAACTGCAGTGATGCTGAAGGGAAGATGGAAGGTATTCTAACCTGATTATGTGTATCTGTCCACATGTTCAAAACGCTCTGCAAAACATTTACAGGATATATTCAAAGGAAACACTATCAACACTTTTCTTGGAAAGTTTCATCATTTGGATTAGACATGGTGGGACTGAAGATCGTGTGCTAACTTTGTAGTCAGATGAACACAACAGAATACAGTGAATGAAGTCTTGTGCAGAGTTTTCATATGAATTTTTAAAAAATTTGCATGCAATGCTATTTGATTACAAAATTATTTTGGCATCCCATTTAACTTGCTCCCGTTTTGGGTGCTTAACTCTCCCCACCCCGGTCCCAATCCTGTTATCAGGTGTGTGTATCTGGATAAACATAGTTTTACTCTCAAAATTTCAGTTTTCTCTTTTGTAGCCTACAAGCTACAGGAAGCGCAAGGGGTTATCTGGGGACTCCAGCGCTTTTACCCAGAGGAGAATCTCGTGGGCCTGGAGTGAAGAGCTGCAGGCGGCAGCCAGTTCAACCACCAGACCCTCCTCAGGAGAGACCGCGAAGGTCAGCCTCCTGATTCCCCCTCAGCAGCTGTCATGGCTTCCCCGACGTTCGGCCCCCTCTTCTGTGTTCCCTGCTATGTTGTCTTCATTCAACCGTGCTTGCTGCAGGGCTTGCTTTTCCCCACCATCTACTCAGTCATATTCTGTCCATATGAAGAGAAATGCTGAGTCCCACTCCTCTCTGCCATTTGATGGCTAATGATTTACTGAGCTACATCTCCCCTCAGCAAGGACATGCACAAATAAAGAGAATTTATGTCCATGGAGACATGACAGCCAGCAGAGAGGGAGAAATGTACTCCCTGGGGCGAGGGTGGGAACCAGGGGTGGTGGGTCCAGTGGACAGAGGGGAGGACTTTGGGCAACTTGGCATGAGCAGGGTGTGTTGTCATGTATTTGAGGAATGGGGACCCTGCCATATGGCTTTATATTATTGTGTAAATCAAAATTGCCTCAATGAAATTTTAAATGAAATGCCCCTTTGTGCACAAGGCCCTACTGATTAAGAAACATAAGCTAAAAGGGGTGAGGACTCAGGGGGATGGTCATCCTGGTGGGGACCCTCAGGGAGCCCGTTGAATGAGGCTGTAGGGGAGTGGTGGACAGGTGAGGACTCCTGGGCGGAGGGCGCGGGAAGGATCGGGAACAGGTAATTGGGGACAGGTGGGTCACCCAAGGGAAACAGGTGACTCCAGCCCTGGGAAGCACAGAAGGGTCCCCGTGGGGCCCCCTTGTTTGCCTGGAGACCAGAAGTGAATGACCTCAGAATTTCAGAGCTGGCCAGCGTGTCAAACACTGCACTCAAGCCACTCCCACCATGACTCCGAGACGTAGGATTCTTTGAACACAGCACTTTAATCAGGGTCACATCTTAGGCATCTGGGAGGCAGTGGATGGACTCCCAGGGGCCTGCGGTCCCTCCTCTTCCTCCCTACTTTCTCTTGCAACACTTGGTCCCCGGCAGGCCGCAGGAGCCGATCTCCTTCAACGACGAGGGACACAGAAGAGGCAAGCATTTGCCACGGTTCTTTATGCAGCTCACAGGGTTGTTGATGCCTTTGCTAAACCCTAAAAAGCACATAGAAAAGACAAAACAGCATGAGATACCATGTTAGACAAAGTGTCCCCGTGTACCCTTGCGTCAACCCCCAGGGGCTCCTTTCCCAGCCTGTGCGCATCCCAGCTTGGAGTCGATGACTATTTGCATCTGATTCTTCCCAAGACACAGGCTGACCCAGAATATACTTTCTAGAACCAGAATGAAAGTGACAGTCTCTGACGCTGGCTGAGGGGTTAGGACTTGACGATGTCTTGTGACGTCCAGCTCTTTTGCTTAAGAGAAGACATGGGAGACCCCACTAGCTGTGGGGTATGATTGAAGACCCCTAGTGGGTGCCTGAGACCATGGACAGCCCCGAGCCCTGTATGTGCTGCTCGTTGCCTCTGACCAAATTAGTCATGCTCATTGGCAAGCAAGTCATGGAAGTAATTCTCGTGAGGCACCGTCTTCGAAGCGCTGTGATTGTGGAATCTCTCGGTCTTATCACAGGCAGTGTTTTTGGACAGCAGTTGACTTCTGTTACCTGAAACTGGGCTAAGATCGGGAAGGGGGGTGCTGGAACCTCAGTTTGCACAGCAGACCCTGGTGGCATCGGGTGGTCAGGATCTATTTCCATCATTATGCTTTTTTTTTTTTTTTTTTAAGGGACAAAGGGAGAGGAGGAGGAAACATTTTAAGGAAGCGAGAATGAGGAGGAGGAAGCATATTTCTTTCTTCTTGTCTTTTTCCCGGCTGGACCTGAGCTGTGAACCTGGGTCCTGGGCTTCACACGGTCCACAGGCCAGCTGGCGGCTCAGCACCCGAGCCACCAGTGCACGCCCCTCATTCTGTTTTCACAGTCATTTAGTGGAATAAGTATTAAAGCTGAGGTGAGAGAGTAATTCAGCTTAGAGAATAGGTGTTGTTTAAGAAGAACTTAATAGTTAAGTAACTTACAATTAAAATGAGCAAAATTTTTTAAAGAGTCTTCTAATATTGGTTTAAAGAGCTGAGCATGACCTCAGTTCTGGTCTGGGTCTCAAAACTTCCTCACCTTCCTTGCTGGGCTTCCTATTATTTCTGCCTCCTGTGTCTGTCTCTCTTGTCCTTCCCAGGTCCTTCCCCATGGTCCCTTGACGCTGCTGCCCCAGCCAGGCTGCAGGATCGTCATTTAAAATCTTTCCGTCAGCGCTGGCCATGCATGTGACAGTGGAGCCAGGCATGTGACAGCGAGCCCACCAGCCTGAGTAACACTCATGACGCTGTTCTCACCACACGGCGACTGCCGAGGCTGCATCTCTCAGCACGTGTTCCGACCGTTAACCAGCATGCTGGGTGCCCATCAGCAAAAAGTCGACATCATCCCTCATCCTGGCATCTCAGGTCTCCACCTCACGTGCTCTCTCCCTTCCGCTCCCTTTCCCTCCACCCCTTCCACCCACAGCCAGGGGTGAAACGGGAGCTCGCCATGCAGCTGGACAAACACCCGCCAGGGCCGCCTGCCAGCGGGGATCCCAGAGCAGAGCTGTCACTGTCCCCCAGGAACTCTGAGCCGAAAAGACCAAGGTGGGGCCATTCCCAGCCGAGGGTTGGAGGGCCGGAGGCTCACAGGAGCCCGAAGACCCCATCCCTTCAGTATAAACTTTCCCACATGCTGGGCCCTGCATCTGTTCTGGACAAAATCCAGTGCCCTGCTTTTATTCAAAAGAGAAAAAGTCACTGCCAGAGGCATCCACAGCTTCTGCTGCAGGCTGTGCCCGCCCTGAGATGGGCCGGGCGGTGGTCAGAACACAGGAAGGTTCTTGGTCTCCTTCACGGTGAGGGACATGCGAGGTTCTGCTCAGCAAACCGTACCCCTGCTGGGTCTGAAAGTGGGGGTCGGAAAGGGGAGCCCCTGCCCACAGACTCACCCGGCACAGAGAGCAGGCACAGGAGCAGGACGGCCAAGAGAGCGTGCAGGACCTTCATGCTGGTGACACTGCGCTTCCAGAGCTGAGCTGAGAGGATGCTGAGCTGAGAGGATGCTGAGCTGAGAGGACGCTGAGCTGAGAGGACGCTGAGCTGAGAGGACACTGCGCCGGCACCTTATAAAGGCTCCCAGAGAATGTGACTCAGGCTGCAACGTCAAGTCATTACCAGGGCTTGGGACATCTCTCCCGGTGTGTCATGCCTGTTTGAGAAAGCACACTCAGCCACCCTGATGCAAACCAGGACGTGGAAAACCCCAGGAAAAAACCTCTCCTCTCACCCTTAGGACCAGAGACGTTTTTGGGTCTTTCCCTAAGCAGGAAACGGACACGGCGGGTGAGGACCTGTCCCCTGTGTGCTCGTTCACCCGCCCTGCGGAACTTTAATCAGCCCACTTTGCTCTTCCCGAGTCCGGAAGAGGTGCAGGCCACACGAGGAGCTAGTCCGGTCCAGCGCATCATCCTGGGACCCTGAAGGGCCCCGGGGACAGTCAGCACATCGCGGTTTCACAGCACCGGGAAGGCTCTGGGTTCAGGCACTAGCGCCACGTGACCCGACCCTCCCAGGACTGTCACAGGATAGAAAAGACTTGCCCCTAAGACTTGCTGGCATCCCCATGTGGCCAACGATGAGGCAGGTGGGGGCTCAAGGGAGAGGCTGGGGAGCAACTGGGAGGAGGTCTTGGTGCTTCACAAAGCGGGGCACACAGGTAGCCGGGACCCTAGTACCCGTCCACCCCACCCCCCATTCCCTGTTGGTCACCTCAGTTCTACTGCAGGTGAGACTTCCCAGCGGGGACTCCAGGTCTAGCCCCAGGGGCTCATGGTCTGGTGGTGACTCTGTTTCCCTGTGAGGGGAGCAGGCTTTGACTTAGAAGGTGTTCATGCATTTCTGACCTCAAACTGCTTCTTGCAGGCCAAGCACAGGGAAAAGCAACGTGAGAGAAAGCCCTTATATGCGTTGCCTAAAGTAGTTAATTTTTTATATTTGCTCTCTTTCTCGCATCTTTTTTTATGGAAGAGACCACCAGGATGGCGCTGCACCTTAATTATGTCTGCAGGTTTCTCTGAAGACAAGGAAAGAGTCCCACGCAAGTCACGCTACCAGCCACCCACATTAAAAATGACCATAATTCTTTCATGTCTTGGAACATTTGGCCAATGCTCGCATTTCCCCTGTCAAAAGTTTAGAAATAGCTGAAGCAAGACCAAAAATCAGAGAAGGAGTAATGACCAAAAGCTTATACAGTGCACACGCAAAAAAGCCATTTCTGAAACCATGAGTCTTAAATGAGGAGCCACGATGCCCAGGGCTCCGCCGTTCAGAGCGGCCTCTGAGGTAAGGATCGGCCGTCTGTTCCTCGGAGAGACGGGTCTAGTGGCAGTTTTCTTAAGTGATAGGGAAGAGTGTCATCACATATCAACCACAGGAAACTGAATTGTGCTTTTGATTTCCAGAAGCATAAACAAGAAATGGCCCAAGTCAGCTTGTTCATTTTTGTTGACTTTTTACTTGTGTTGCCTGAGATTCAGGTGTCAAAAAAAAAAAAAAATCAGTCAAGACCAGTTTCAGGGAGATTTCCCCTCAGATTTCTTGGAGGAGTTTTATCATTCCAGTCTTTTTATTTAAGTCTTTAATCCATTTGGAGTCGACTTCTGTGTATTATCGTAGATAGGGCCCTACTCTGCTGGTGTCGTGGCGCGTCGCACCCAGAGGCTGAGAAATAAGTTCAACATCTTAAAATCCATGTGTCTTTGTAAGTAAAATAAATAATAATATGATTATTATATTATTGTTAAAAGAATAAATAAATAGAAGTGTCCTATCTCATTCTTTCACGTGTAGATTCCAGTTTTCCCAAAGGCTGTGTTTTTCCCTGGCAGATTCTTGGTGTCCTGGTTGAAGATCAGTTGACCACAGATGACTGGACTTATCTCTGGTTTTGTCACTGGACTCTCAGTCCTCATGCAGTGATGCTGAAAGCAACCAAATCCAAGACTTGGGAGAGGACAAGGGTTTCATGTGTTGACTGAGTAAATGGAATCAGGGAGACCTAAGTCTCAAAGCCATAGTCTCTCCCAGCAAACGTGAGCAGGGGTTTTTCAGGGGCGGTGTGAGCTCAGGGTCTGTGTGATGAGGAGGGATCTGCTGAGCAGGTGACTGACTGGTCATCTTCAGTATCCAGTCACGTTGTGGCTCATTCCTGAGTTGCTTATTCTAGGATGTGCTGCACATCCTGGGTCAGCTACACATGGGCTCATGTGAAGACTCAGCTAGAAGGAACAGACAATAGTAAAAATTCACTCACAGCAGTTGTTTATCATGTCAACTTGGAGGGAGGAGCTGGGGACAAAACAAAGCTCAGCAGTCATGCTCCAGCGGGGTCATAGGCATTTTCTTAGTCTTATTAGAGGGTGTGGTTTCAGACTCCTTTCTGCTTCGTTGAACCATGTGTCTGTTTTTATGCCAGAATCTGGGGTTTGGAGGACAGCGCTGTAGTCTGATGGAAATCAGGATGTATGACGCTTCCACCTCTGTTCCTCTGGATGGAAATTTCTTTAGCTATTCAGGGCCTTTCATGATTTGATTCTATATCAATTTTAAGGATTTCTTTTCTGTGTCTGCGAAAAATGCCATTGGACTTTTAACAACTCATTTTAAGCTTAGTGTCTCTTTTTCATAAGAAAAGGACAGCATGGTTGGAACCCACTGCATTTTTCATTAACATTCATTTGGTAACGTCGGTAAGAAAACATTAATCTGATCATAGAAGAACACATTCATACTTCGGACCACAGTTTCAGTAGCTTGAAAATCTGCGTTAATTAACACTATTTCATAGTCCTCAATCTATTTTTATACAGAATGCTTATATTTAAGGTATAGACTATGATGATTTAATATCTATATACATAGTGAAATGATTACTACAGTCAAACTTGTTTTCTCTCCACAGTTGCCTTTCCGTGTGTGCTGAGAGCCCCTGGAACCTACTCTCAGCACACGGCCAGTCCTCAACACCAGACATTCTTGCTACCGCCATGCTGGATACCAGGCATCTGCACCCCTACATCCTACGCAGCTGCAGCTTTGTGCCTTGGACCAACATAATGCCTGGTTCCCCCACTCCATCTCCCTGGTAGCCAGAATTCTGCTCTCTGCTTCTATCTATTTGACTTTTTTAGACTCCACACACATATTAGTGGGATTATGTAGTTTCTCCATGTCTGTCTGCTTTCATTAGTTTAATGTTCTCCATTTTAACTCACATCGTGACAAGGGGCAAGATCTCATTTGTGAAGACTGAGCAATGCTTCTCCTATGTATAGACCACAATTTCTTGATGCGTTCATCTGTTCATGGACACCTGGATTGTTTCATGTCTTGGCTATTATGAACAATCCTGTAATGATTATGGGGATTCCTGTATCTCTAATATTCTGGTTTCATATTCTTTAGGTATACGCTCAGAATATTTTCTTTCTTGGTGACATCTCTATCAGCTTTCGGTACCAGTGTGATGTCACCCTCATAGAAAATGTTTGGGAGTGTTCCCTGTTCTTCGATATTTTGGAAAAGTTTGAGAAGAATAAGTATTGATATTAATCCTTCCCTGAAGGTTTGGTAAAACTCATTAGAAAAGCCACCTGGTACTGGGCTCTTGTTTTTAGGGAGACTTTTGATTACCACTTCAGTTCCCTTGCTTGTAATTGTTCTGTTCTGGGTTTCCAATTCTTCAAGGTTAGGTCTTGGTAGACTGTATTTTTCTAAAAATCTGTCCTCAAGTTTGTCTACTTTGTTGGCATAGAGCTGTTCATAGAAGTCTCTTATGATGTTTTGTGTATCTGTGGTATCTGTTGTAACTTCTCCTCTTTCATTTTTGATTCCAGTTATGAGAGCTTTCTCCCTTTTTCCTTTGTGAGTCTAGCCAGTGGTTTGCTTTATTGTTTTTAATGACATTTTTATTTTATTGATCTTCTAGATTGTCTTTTTGTTTTCTATTTCATTTCTTTCTGCTCGAACTTCGATTATTTCCTTTCTTGTACTGATCTTTGGTTTTAATTGTTCTTCTTTCTCTAGTTGCTTTAAATATAGGAATATATTGCTTATTTGTGTTTTTTCTTGTTTCTCGAGGCAGAACATGCATTGCAGTGAATGTCCCTCTTAGTCCTGCTTCTGTTACATCCCATTAATCTGGTAATTTGTGTCTTCATTCTCATTTGTCTCTAAGTAATTTTTAAGTTCTTCTTTATCTCCTCCTTTACCCAAGAGTCATTCAGAAGCATATCTTTTACTCTCTAATTAATTTGGGGCCTTCCTTTGTGGTTGATATCTAGTTTTAAGTCATTGTGTTCAAAGAAGATGGGTGGTGTGATTTCAATATTTGTACATTTGTGGAGACAGATTTTGTGTCTGAAATTATACCCTTGAGAATGTTCTGTGCGCATTTGAGAAGAAAGTGAAAATGGTAGTCGTTGGATCGAGTGTTTGGTAAATGTCTATCAGACCTGTTTCAAATGGTCATTTGGAAGCTGCTGTTTCCTTGCTAATTGTCTGTCCACTGCTGTGAGTGTTGATATCCCCACTATTATTGTGTTGCTGTCAGTGTGTCTCTTCAGGTCTAATAACACTTGCTTGATATGTTTTGATGCTCCTTCATTTGGTGCATATATGTTAATAAACATTATGTCTTCTTGCTGGATTGACCTCTTAATCTTACATAATGTCCATCTCTTTCTTTTGCTAGGCTTTTTAGTTGGAAGTCTGTTTTATTCAACATAAGTATGGCTGTTCCTGCTTTTTCTTTCTTTCTTTTGTTTTTGGTTGCCATTCTACTGCAGGATTGTCTCCGAGCCATTGACTTTGAGCCTCTTTGTATCTTTTGAGAGAAGGTGAGTTTCCTGAATGTTGAAGGTTGGGTTATACTTTTTAATCCTTTCAGCCACTCTGTGTCATTGGACTCATGAGTTCAATCTATTAACATTTAGGGTGATTAGTGACATGTAACTGCTTATTGCCATTTTGCAATTTGCCTCCTAGGTGTTGTTACAGACAATACCTTTGTTCTTTCTCTCTTTTAGGTTGGCTGGGTGTAGCTATGTTTTGATTTATTTACCATTTTGTTTTCTTCTTTGTTTTTACCCTGGTGATGTGTTTTGAGTTTACCCTAAGTTTAGCATTAAGAATTCTGTTTATTGCCTATTTTTTATTTGAAAGATTAGTCTTATACTCATTCTAGTCATTCACATTGTCATCCTCCTTGCCTCCTCCCTACTTTTTACATTTCGCTTCCTTACTATTTTTAAGTGGGGTTTCTTTACACTTTATAGAGCTTCTTTTAGTATTTCCTGTAGAACTGGTTTCGTGGCAATGAATTCCTTCAATTTGTGCTTATCTGAAAGGCTTTTTATCAGTCCTTCAAATCTAAATGGTATAGTATCCTAGGTTGAAAATCCTTTTCTTTCAGCACTTTGAATGTATCATACCATTCCTTTGGCCTGTAGAGTTTCAGTTGAGGTATCTGCTGACAGTTGTATGGGGACTCCTTTGTATGTGACTTGTTTTTCTCTAGCCGTTTTTGAGATTCTCTATCTTACGTTTTTGACATTTTCATGACAATGTGTCTTTGTGTAAGACTATATTTCTTCAGATACAACTTCTGTTCCCTTTTCTCCTGGGACCCCTGTGATGCTAATGTTGTTCCTTTCGATGCCATCCCATAGGTCTTGAATGCTGTTGTCATTTCTTTACATTCTTTTTTCTCTTTGCTGGTTTTCTTGAGTGCATTCCTCTGCCCTATCTTCTAGCTCAGTGATTCTACTGGAGGCTTCACCCATCCTGCTCTTGTGTCCTTCTATTGAATTCTTTAGTTAAATTATCACCTTCTTCACTTCTTGCTTCATTCCTTCTCTCTCTTTTATGTTGTGTTCTTCTTCTTCCTCTGTTGTTTTCTTGATTTCTGTGAGTATGTTTATCACTGTCGCCCTAAATTCATCCTCAAGTTCTTTGCCTGTCTGTTGTATTCAGATATTCTCCTAGGGTTTTAATTGGAGCCATCATTTCACGTTTATGTCTGTATCTTTGTTCTGTTTGGCAATGTTTGTATTTCTGTGGGTGAGGTTTCCCCGCAGTGACGGTACTTTGCAGAGTATCAGTTTGCACCAGAGAAGCCTGGGTCTTGGTTTGAACACTGGGATGTCTTGAGTTTTGTGGCATCACCACTGGTTGGGTTTGTTAAAGTTTCTAGGTGAACCCTGAGTTGGGGCCTAAGAGTCCAGCTCATGGGGCTGGAGTTTGTGTGGGGGATGCAGAGCCTTCCCCAGCATGCAGATCTAAATGTAGTGACCACTTTGTCAGGGGCCCACAACCAGCAATCAGGCCGCAGTTCCTCCTCCACCACACGGTGGTGCTAATGGGTAGCATCTAAGGTTCCTTCCTTCTTGGAAACTCCTCTCCCTTTAGTCCTGGGGGTAGACTTTCCTGGTGGATGGTTCTATGTTTCTGGTTTCTGGAGCAATGTGGTAGTGGAAGCGGGTGGGGTAGGGGAATGTCCCACATGCTTTCAGGTTATGGCAGCGCCCTGTGTAATTTCCCGTCGGAGGCTCCTACTCAATCACCTGGGGCTCTGGTCCTTCTTTGCCTTGTACCAAGACCCTCTCCCCCGGCTGCGTGTCCCAGTCCCACAGGTGGGCTTCCCGCTGTGAGAGCTACTCTCCCGGAGAACCCTTTCTTCCCAAGCTCCACCTTCGTGTCCATGGCCCCTTTTTCCCCTTTAAGGCCTGGGATTCCAAATCCGCCATGTAGCTCTGAACACCGCCATGTTCGCCTACCCTTTGTGGTGGTGAATGCTGCCACTGCCTCTGTAGCTTCTGGACCTGCTTTTCCTCAGCATTTGTGTCTGCAAAATGGGTGCTTTCTAGTGACTCTAAGGGAAGGAGACTCGCCTTGCTCCTGCCAGGTCACCAATTTAACTAACCTTCTCCAATTCATTTTACTTAAGATTTTGTTTTCATCTCTGGAAGTCTCATTTGATTATTTATATCTTTCATTTCCCTCTTGATCATGATTAATTTTTCTTTTCAACCTCAGGTTGTGATACTTATAATAGTTCTTTTTATTCCTTTGTTGAGTAAAGTTGTGGTATATGCACCACATAGAATACTACTTCCCTGTGCAAGAAATGAAATCTACCACTATAAGAACATACATGGACCTGTAGAGAATTATACTTAGTGAAATAAATCAGAAGAAGAAAGACAAATACCGTATAATTTCACTATAGGTAGTAAACAAAGAAACCAAAAAAACCAAATAAATTAGATAAAATAAAAACAAATGTTTAGACCATAGAACATTATAATGATGAGCAGAAAGGGAGGGGAAGTAGACAGGTAAGTTGGGTAAAAGGAATCAACTGTGGAAACTAGAATTCTGGTGGTGAATATATGCAGTATAAGCAGATGTTGATTTTAAAGGCTGTACCTCTGAAACCTAATAAATGTTATCAGCCAATATGACTTCAATAAAAATTATTTCTCAATTCCTAAAAAAAAAAATCTCCTTGTCGTTAAGTTTATTTCTTTGTCAGCACAGGTCTGTTTGGACCAGGTGATCTTTCTTTTGGTTATAAGCCATATTTCCTACTTCTATGCATCCTGGCACTTCTGACTCTGTTTCTGGCATCTGCTGAAACTTCTGTCCTACTGGCACAAAAATATAACTGGACTTGGGAGTGATGGCCTTTGTTATTGCCCGTGAAAGGATGTTAGACTTTTGGTGGCTCACAGCTAAGGTGCATGCAGACATGTCTGGTACTTTAAGAATGATTTCTCAGGGTCTGTGGGTTTGTTGAGCTGAGTGCGAACCCTCTCTCCAGACTCTGTCTCGAGTCGCTGTGCTGTTCTGACCTGTGTGCGTGTCTTCCTGCAGCTGTCCATCCATCCCTTCGCATGTTTTTGTGTCCCCCTGTCCTTGTGAAGCTTCACCCCACCTGAGCCCAGGTGAGCACTCAGTATACCTTCCAGGGGTCCCCTCTGTAGCACTTGGAGTCGTAACCTGTCCAGGTGCCCGTCTCTGGTTTTCGACCCTGGAGATGGGGCATCTTGCGCCGTCTGAACCTTGATCTCAGTCTCTTCTACTCAGCAGGACCATTAGGCCCCCTGCTGGGGTCTTCCCACTCGGAGGGCAGCAGATAGTCTTAAGTCTCAGCTCTTCTCTTTCCTTCTCTGCAGTCACAGGCCTTGTTGCTCAGGTCTGAAGACAGTTGTGTCACATCTCTTGTCTGGTTCCCTAGATGCAAAAGGTCAGAGGGCAGTTCCCATGGTGGTCACCCTTTTTTTAATGGAAGGTGGGGTTCAGGTTCCATCTTTTGGAGTTTAATCCCCTCTTCCTGAAAGCCCATTGTCTTGTCTTTTGTTCACAGAGTCTGGCTGGAATCATTGAGATGCAGTTTATTCAATAAACACTTGAGCGGCTTCAGTGCTCCAGACACTTTACTGAGCAGATCAGAAATGATCAAGACAAGGTGTTACTCTTACATTTCACACAACCAAATATGGGGATGGGGAACAGGTAAGTGTACCCAATGCGAAAATCAACCCATCATAGATGGAGCGAGCCAGCCACAGCCCTGTGGGGAGCTGAAGGGAAGATAATATGTGTTTTAGAAATCAGTATGTTTACAAGGAGGTAGGATCTGGGGGGATGCCTAACGATAGGTGAAAGTTTGCCGGTAAAGCTGGAGGACAGAGGTCTGAGGCGGACTAGAGCAGAGGAATGCTTGAGAGAAGCCAAAGGATTATTTTGAGGAAAACTCAGGTTCTCCATTTTTTCAGGTGCAAAGTTTTCGGAAGCATTTGGTTTCGCCCCTGAGGGATGCCATACAGGCTTGAAGATAGATGTGATGGGCCCAGGCTCTGCAGGAGAGAGGGACTGGGAAACTCACAGGCATGGTAGCAGAAGGCCAGGGACGCCGGTGTATAGAGGCAGAGTTAAGTCTGATGGAAATCCCAGGGAAAATCTCTTCTGCTTCCCTCTAGAGACTCTACTTGGTTTGAATAAAAGGTGACACATGTACACTTTCAAAGGTGTGTAGGTAACGAGGATCCCAGGACCCAGAATTTTTTTTAAAAGCAATCAAGCTTCTGTTTTGAAAAAAATACGTTTAATTTATTGTTATACATTTCAGGGAGGCACCGTCTCATTCTGCTGTGCTCTCATCATACTTCTGGATTTCCTCATTTCTTTCTCCGACAGCATTTTCGGCCTTTCGTTGAACAGCGGCCTATTACTTCCTCCTTCGGAAGGCAGTTCATGATGGCGCACCGGCCGCCTCTTACTTTGCAAAAATACCTTTGCACTGTGTTTATGATTCCTGCACCACCTGAGTGAGAGGAGAGCAACGTGGAGGTTAGGGAGGCTGTGGGTGCCCACACAGGGCATTTGGATTCCTCAGATAACTCTGTTTCCTTTCTTTTGTTTTTCCTTCATGTCTACAAAATCAGGAGTGAGTAGAAGGCAGGCTAAGTTTCTATGAACAGAAGCTCAGCTGGGGACCATCATGGCGCCATGGAAGTGGGGGCCCCCTAAGAATGGGTACCTTGCGGAGGAGTGCTTCCTGGGGGGCACCCCCAAGCAACCCAAAGACAGGCCCTCCGACCACGAAGCTAATAAAATGGAAGTCAATGCTTCTTTTCTCAGAGCAGGCCAACCCTCCCTGTTGGCTGTAAGGTTTTATGTCACTTTCTTCCTGAACAGGTCTGAGCCTTTCCACGAAGAAATGGCTCTGTGGTCTCTGAACTGGGGATCAGACACCTGCTTTAAAATTCTTCATGACCCTTGTCAGGAAGGCAAACACAGTGATGTCTAGTCCCATACAGCAAATCCACTTGTCTGAAGTCCCCTGAAGATGGAGCAATGGGATTTTACAGTCTCCAGCCCTTCAGTCCTCTAGTTTCCCAGCCCATCTTACCTGGAACAGGCACCAAGAGCAAGAAGAACAAGGCACAGAGCAGATAGTAGAGCCTCATGGCTGACCGGCGTGGCAGTAAGCTGAGATGATGAAAGTCGTGCAGTTATGCTTTATAAAGGTTCCAGGTGCTCAGCCCAAGGTGGAAGGATGCACAGGCTGCAATTCCTGTAATATCACAGTGATGACACTGTGACTGATGTCTCATACCGATGTCTCTTACCACACAGAACAGGCCCACTCAACCACAGCTATTTATCAAGAGTGAAGCAAACGTGACATGGGAAGACGACAGCCCAGATGCCTCCAGGCTCCTGGCTCATGTCTGGCGCACATGTGGTTGTAGGTAAAGGTGGGACAGCTCTGCCTCCTCCTGGAAGCAGTCCCAGGGCAGCCCTCAGAGTTGGCTTGTCCCCCTGCGGCCTCCTCCCTTCTTCCTGAGGAGCCTCCTGGGAACCACCTCAGCCCTCCCTGGACATGTCCAGAATCCAAGCGTCATCTCAGGCTGGGTCACACCCTGAGCCTGCCTAGGTGCACCTGACATTGAGATAGAACAGGACTGGCTTTTCAGGAGTGAGGACAGAGGGAAAATGACAGCATGTTCAGATCCCCATGGCCCCTTGGCCTGAGATGGGGTGTTAGAACTTGGGTGAAACATGGCTTACTGGAAACTGCCATATTCATGAGTCAAGAAGGTGTCTCATGTTCCTTCATCAGAGAGAGAGAATGTGGGCTGCCATGTTGACGCACTGACCTCTCCTTGTATGATGCTCCCCACACAAGTCAGTGGCTTAAGGAAATGCTTGGAAAGGCCCCCTGTTACTCATGGCTCAGGAGAATTCAAGGGTGCCCAGGATCAGGTGCTTGCCCTGGGAACAGAGTCACTGTTCAGCGGGCTAACTACTTTTCTTTTCTTTCATTTTTTCATTAGTTATTTCCGTGGTGGGGAATCCAATCACTGGGTGTATTTGTCAGTGGGCTGTTTGATCTGGGTCTACGGAGGTTCTGGAGAGTTGGATCAGAGAGGGTGCTCAGGGGCCTGGTGTCCCTGTGGGATTCCATAAGCAAACTCTGGCATGTACGCTAGTTACAGACAAGTGTCATGTGCATGGGTCTCCATGGGGCGTGGGTGGGCATGGATGAGTTACCAAGAGGGGCAGTTCCAGGTCTTCCTCCTTGGTGAGAGCCTCCATGTCATCCAAGGGAGATGGACATAGATCAAGTGAAACACTGAGGGTAGATTCGGAAAGTGTCATAATAAGGGTTCAAGCCCAGGACTGTGGGAACGCAGAAGAAAAGTGATTCTTGCAGAACGAGTTTAGAGAGTGGGTTTAAGAAGAAGCTGGAGTTGTAGAGACTCCATCTTTTTAAAATCTAACTTTCCTCTAAGTCTAGGGCTTGAGACAATGCAAGAGTTTAAAAAAATAACAGCTTGATTGAGATATGATTCACATCCCATAAAATTCACCCTTTCAAAGTATGCGATTCAGCAATAGAAGAGGAAGAGTGTGAGGTCAGATGGGTGTTGACCATGGAGAAGAGAGTTGACTGTCTTACACAAGACATGAGGGCAGGGCAGGAGCTAGAGAGGGTTGTGACCAGCTCAGCGGGCATAGGGCTGAGTCACCAGAGGATTGGATCACTGGGATGGCATGTTTGTCCACATGAGAAAGGCACTCCAGGGATCCAGGTCTCACCTGTTCCTGCAGAGACTGGGAGACATCTGAAGACAACAGCTTCCTCTCTTAGGATTTTTTTCCTGGTCAGCTAATTTGGAAGCTGAGGACTGGGCTGTGGTGGTAGCAATTTCCCCACCCACGAGATGAATTTCGAGGAGCATTTATGTGCTTTAAAAATAATGTAAAGTAATGCATGCTCGTGGTAAAAATTCAAATGCCTGAAGCGTGAGAGCATGTTTACTTCTCGAACCCAGGGAACACTGGCAATTGAGGTGTGCCTTCACTTTGGCTTAGTATATCTATTTTTAAATGTCTGTAACCATTTAGCCTCTTGAGTAAGAGCAGTGTTACATTTACTGTCTAATAACTGAGTGGGTAAAATGTACCTGTGCGCCAGGGCTTTGAGTCACAGGGCTTGGAGATGCAGCTTTGCACAGCGTTTCACTGGACACGCTGGGTTTTCTCAAGGCTGACCCACTAGAGAGACGAGGAAGACTTCTCTTGTTGGGCTTTTTGTTCCAGTCAGGCTTTCCTCTCATCCCTTTTTAAAATTCTGTTTTGAAAATATGGAGCTGCACTTTGGTCAATGCAAGTTTGGGGTTGGGGGGGAAGCGTTGTTTGGAGGACAGACAACAGGTGAGAGCGACCATTTTGACTCTCGATTACTTGTCATTTGGGTTAAGTGAAGACATTACTTAAATTCTTGGAGTCTCAGGGCTGGAGCAATAAAGCACAGAGAGTAATGGGGATCAATGTTCAGCCCACAGCGAAAGCTGAGCCGTAAAAATGCATGTGTAACTGCGAATACCTTGTGACCACAGATGGCCCGCACAGTCTTGAGAAGAGTGACCATCAACAGGGGACCAGTTGGCCACATCAAGATGGCTTGCAGATTATGACCTGGGATTCCAGCAAAAGAATCCAGGATTTCCACTCTTTTTTACATTGCCGTAATTTAGCAGTGGGTCAGCCATTCTCCTTTGTAGTCATGTCAATCTTGCATATATATGTATATAAATGACATAGGCCAAAACGGTCATCATCCCAGTTTTTCAGATGAGGAAACTGAGGCTGAGAGAGGTGGAGTGACTTGCCAACGTCACCCAGTGAGTAAATGGCAACGCTCCGCACTGCAGGGATTCATCTGCATTTCCCCTACCCCTCTGCCTGCCAGATACCATAGAGATTGGTCAAAGGCATCCAATGGCAGAAGACGGGAGAGAGGAATTGGTGAGAAGCCAGGATATTTCTCTTCCTGTATTTTAGGAGGTGTCTACTCGGTATCTCTAATTCCTACCAGAAAGTTATGTCATGGTTCTAGCTTCCTCCCGGCTTCTCTGTGGTGGTCCGTCCCCAGGCTTTGGGAGCATATGATTTTCCTCTCTTGTTCTCTCTATACCTGAAGATAGCAGTCTTCCAGCTGAGGCAACTCAACTGGACACCTGGTTTCTCAGCCATCCTATACCTCATATAGTTAGGTACATCCATTTGATTTTCTTTATTTGAAATCCTTACTTAGTTTTAGTTTTCCTTGCTAGACTTTGCCTTCAGAGTTTGTGCCATAAACCTTTACAATATTAAATACTCTTCATTCTTCCCTGTGCGTTGACATGACAGTGTTGTCAGCAGGAAGGATGATGCTACATTTTGCCCTCTTCTATACTTTATCAGTATCTTAAGATTTAGCATAAAGTGAGATTTGGAGGCAATGGGATGAAGCTATCAGTGGCCCCTGTCTCCATGTGCTCACACCTAATAATTCCATTATAACGAACAAATGTGAGCCAGTGTCTAGCGTGCTGACCTTATGACTGTTATTTTAATGTAATCGTTTCTCTCCAAAAGAATGTGAGCAAGGAAGCAGGAGAAGCACAGTTTTCCCATAACTAGACTACAGATAACCTTTTCTTCTGGGAGGTGGCAAACAGTCGGTCTTTAGTCTGGAGCATCTCAGGAAGCAGTTGTTTTGTCAGTGGTTTGGCCTCCAAGGAGATTTATCTCAGCAGTTAGTCCTATTTGCTTGGTATTGTTTGCTCGTGTGTGCTAGCACTTACCCTGAAGGCATCTGAGCTATGAAGTTAAGAGTCCTGCTTTAGAAGACAGTCTTTCTTTCAGATTCAATTCAGAGCTCCTACTATTTTCCTGTTCCTCCGCCTATACCTTTTCTCCCTTCTCCTTCTTCCTCTCCTCCTTCCTCCTCCTCCTCTTTCTCTTCCTCTTCCTACACCACCATCACCACCACCACCACCACCACCACCACCACCACCACC
>RJWH01007901.1:24332-35681 GCA_004363575.1 Solenodon paradoxus | reverse complement strand
GGGGGGAGAAGAGGAGGGGGAGGGGGAGGAGGAAGAAGAAGAAGATACACTTTAGAGGCAGAAAGTCTTCAGCTCTTCTGTGTTCTGCCCCTTCCTAATAGTATGACTCTGGTAAGCCTCAGTGTACTCATCTGCGACATGGGAATCACAAGCTCCAGGTGGAAGGAATGACACACATAATGTAAGTAATACCACCGCACAGTGTGAGCCTGTAGGAACAGGACTCCCCACCCACCCCGTCTCTGAAGGGACCCTCACTTACATAGGAGGCCAGGAAGGTGATCGGGGCCAGGATGAGAGCCAGGTAGAGGCAGGGAGCTGCAGCCAGCAGGCTGAAGGCACAGATGAGGGGCTCCGCCCTCGGGTTGACTTTCTTGTACCTCCTTGAAGCCTCTGCCCCCAGGATGACCCCAATGATGCCAGTCACAACAGTCATTGCCCCAAAAATCAAGCTGATGGCAAAGAGCAGAGAGGGGTTGGTCAGTTCGTCACCTGTACCCAGTCGTGACCTGGTCTCTGCAGGGCATGTGACTATGCGTCCATTCCCCTTCCTCCTCACTGGTGCTCCTGGGGGCGTGGATTCCCCTTCCTCCTCACCGGTGCTCCTGGGGGCTTGGGACCCTGACCATGGACCTGATACTTTCCCATCATCCACTACCCCCTCTCCTGCCTCATCCTGGGGATGCTGCTGGCCAGCACCCCAACAATCTCATGCTTATCTCCAGTGACCTTCTTATCCTCTCACCACCCGAAACAGTCCCACTCAGAAATCTTAATTCTGGCCCACTCTGGCCCCAACATAATGGGAAGAGAGGCAGGTGAACACTTATGTATTGAGCTCCTATGACACACTCAGCCCTCACCTGGCCAATGTGCACTCTCCCTCCTTGAAGTCCGCCCTCTGTCTGTGCGTACCCCTCAAGCAGTGCCCCCTTAGTTTTACTGCCTCTCCCACTTCCTCCTGGACACACTTCACCTCCTCTTGGCCCCTCTTGCACCTCCCTCCTAGGGAAATCTGTCCCTCCAGAACAGCCTCCATCCAGGTTCCCAGAAGGTGCTTTCTAGAACACAGATTGAACCTGCCCCTGCCCACTCCTTGCCGAAAATTGTCCATCAGCCCTCAACCGCCCCTGGATTTGGTCCCAGCTCATTGTGGGTGTACAAGTTACTTTAGGTAACTTAATGGTGCTCATTGAACCTTCCCAGCCTTCCAGGCTGTGCCAGGCTCTGCCTCAGCCCAGTCAAGTGACTCCGAATTCCAGATGAATGCTCCCCACCTCTGAGTCCTGGTCTGAGCTGGCCTTGGCGAGTTCTCAAAACATTTGTGAGACTTAGGATTAACTGCTCAAGCAGCAGTGTAGATGGACCCCCCCACGGGCCCTTGAACAGGAGGTGTGACCAGAGGACTAACCAGCCACCAAGCTCTCCCACCCCCACAAGACCCTCTCAGAATCACAGACATTCAAAGCCACCATGCTGTTCAGGGCTGCAAGTCCTATGCGGACCCTCTGCACAATGGCCCGAGCTAGCAGGTGGTCAAGTCCTACTTACACAGCAGAGATAAGAAGCTCACTACCTCTCATGCAGCTCCTTCCTGCAGTCCTAGAGCTGGGAGTTCTCCCTCTGGCTGGGCTGGAATCCTGTGTCCTGGTTTCCTGTCCCTGCCCCACCCTTGCCCTGAGGCTTATCTTAGTAGTGCGCCTTAAGCCCTGAGGCCTTCTACCTGCTCCAGAGATGTCTACATCCTAATCTACAGCAAAAGAGATTTTGTAGATTGATTAAATTAAGGATTTTAAGAAGGGGAGACAGGGGCACTCTAGTGGTTAGGTCAGCCATCTCCCGTCGAGTGCAGTCCACATACATCCCAACGACATGGGTTTGCTTCCCAGAACCAGGGGGAGCAAACAATGTGAACAACTAAATAAAAATAAAACAAAATGCGTTTTTCTTCTCCCTCTTTCTGCCTGCTTGTCAATTCACCTGCCTTCATTCCTGACTGCACTTTTCCTTTAAAAAAAAAAAAAAAAAAAGGAAAAGAAAAGAAAGCATGGGAAGATAGACTCCATTATTCTGGTGGTCCTCAATGCAATCCCAGCGTTTTTATAAACGGGGCTGAGGGGGATGTGAGACCTAAACTGAGAAAGCAATGTGACTCTGGGTGTAGAATGCGAGTGACCGTGTCGACAGGCAAGAAATACCAGCAGCCAGCAGCAACGCGACAGACTTTTCCCTAGAGCCTGCGAGGAGCTGACTCCGCTAACTCAACTGTGGCTCCACGGAGCCGTTTTGGACTTCTCCAGAACAAGAGAAAACAAATCCCTGTTATTTCAAACTACCAAGTCTGTGATTATTTGTTCCATCGATTCTAGACAGGTCACGTAATGTTGCTGAACTAGAGGAAGGGGCGGATGCTGAGGAAAGCGGGGTGACTTGTTCAGGATCACACAGCCATTAACATCTATGGTTCTTCAGTCCTGTTTTTGCCCACTCTTCCAAGCTGCTGTGGGTCTTTTCGGACTCATTCTTTGCCTTTCAAGAGATAAGAATCTAGATATGGCACCAAGATAAGTCTCACTCGATGCATTCAGTCATTCCCTCAGGGGATGCTGGCCCCGAGCACCTACTTCCAGCTAGGTGGATAAAAGTTCAAGTCCACTATAGTGACAGGCTGTCTCCAGAGGCAACAGAACACAGCACTTAGGGGTGCCGGCTTTGGCGTCGATGGGTTTGGATCCCGACTCTGCTCTGTATTAGCTGTGTGACCTTCGGCAAGTCACTTAACCATTCTGATCTTCCATTTCCTGATTTGTACTAGAGCAATAACAGATCATTATAGTATCTCAGAAGCTTTTGCATATCCAACACTTACTTAACTAAGGGCCTGAACAAAAGTTCAAGCTTAATAAGTAACAATAAGAAAAGGGAAGGCCTATTCCCCTCTTGGAAGATGGCCTGCCCTTATCCTGTGTCCTGAAGGGTGTCCTATCTTCCACGAATCTCACTTGGCTTTGTTTTCATGTGGCTTGCTAACTTCTTTGTTCCCTGAGCAAGTGGGCCTGATGAAATCTTCTCTCAGACTCACAAGAACCCTGGAGAGAGACCCCAAGAAGGAGCAAACCACATACCCCAGGGTATGTGTCCCGGGCCCAGGGAGTGATGGGAAGCAAACAGTGTGAACAATTAAATTTTTAAAAATTAATTAAAGATGCTTCCTCTTCCTCGCTCTTCCTGTCTCCCCACTTACGTGCCTTTATTCCTGCCTGCACTTTTTGTTTTAAAAGAAGAAAAGGTGCTCTAGGCAAGGACAGGGACAAGTGGGAGGGCATGGAATATTCTGAAAACTGCATGACGCTCTCTCTGGGCATCAGGGAGTGAGATGGAAGCAAGAGAGGAGGTTGGGAAGAAGGAGGTAGACGTAAGCGCTGCCAGAAGAGAACTGTTATCATGGAGCTTCAGGGAACAGGTGGCTCCAGGGAGAAGTGAAATCCTGGAACTTAGGAGCCTACTGGGGCAGGAGCAGAAAGGAGAGGAGACGGGAAAGCACCACCTGCAGAAGAGGAAGAAACCAGTACTGAAGGTTTCAAGGGGGAAAAGAAAGCAAGTAAGAGAGAATTGAGATGCGCCCCCTCAATTAGGAGGTCACTGTGTCCTTGAAGAATGGGACCGAAAGTGGTGAGGACAGGACAGGGTACACCAGAGTAAGGAGGACAGGAGCAGAGGCAGGTACTCACTGAGTAAGGACAGAGTGTCTGCCTCCTATATGGCTCTAACCCTCCCCGCCCCTGCCCCCACCCACAGAAGCTTTCCAGAACACTCAGTGCCTCGAGTGAGGCAGAGAGCAGATGAGCACATGTGAGATCCCTCAGTCCAATAACGAAGCAGCAGATTTACCATCTGAAAATGGGATGTCACAGAAGACAGTACGGATTTCTCTGAAGGAAGATAACCTAAGACCTTCATCAACCCACAGTCCCCACAGAAGCCTCACCACCACCACCCCACTGCCATCCACTGCTATAGCCCCAAGACTGGCAAGATAAGGACCGGGGCCCAGTGAGGACCAAGGAGCTTCCTGTGTCTACCCTGGGTGAGGAGCTCAGTCAGAGCTAGAACTAGGCCTCCTGCATGCTGACTGGGCCCCAAGTCTTCACAGAGCAACCTGTGCCCGGAGAGATTGAGTTTGCAGCCTCAGACCCTCTGGAGAACTTGCCCACCCAGGCTCCCAGAGGCCCTCACCTATCCATACTGTCACATGGTTCCTGGAGGCAGGGTAGCTGCAGCCCGTGCACCACACGGGCTTCAAACAGAAATTTGGGGGCCCAGAAGCCCAATGCTCCAGTCACAAAGGCCATGGCTGTCACTCCAAGAGTTGACCACACAAAACTCCAGCTGCAAGAGAAGGTGTCGTGGCTGAAGCCGGGAGAGGGCTGGGGCTATAGAAGCCCATCTGCTCCTGTCCATCCTCCCCATCCTGGGCACTCAGGTCACCTGGGCACACAGGCAGGCAGCCTCCAGCCCTCCCCAACATTCCCAAAGAACCCTGCACATCCCACCTCCTTGTCTTCCTTGTCCTCTCTGCAGCCTGAAAGGCCCAAGTCCAACATCACACTCTCCAGAAAACTGTCCCTGCTGTCCCCATCTTGCTCTGAGTGCCCTCCACTGGTCTCCTGAATCTATAACAAAAAGTGTTGGGTCCTGCCATGTGCGCTTTGTGTCAGTAAATCATGAGGCCTGGGAGTATGCAGTTCATGCCTGTCTGCCTCCTGACCACGCCTGGAGCAGAGGATGGATGCACTCCCATGAGGCTTGGAGAGGTGAGTGATTAACTCCTGGCATCCTCCCAGCAGCCCTGAGAAGCCTGCAAGGTTGGAGAATTATGTCCATTGAATAATTGAGGGAAGCCAGGCTCCAAGTCCCAGGTCAATCAGGGATAAAGCAGTGGCAGAGCCAACGTTGAAGTACACGCCACCTCCTTCCCTCCCCCTTGGCCCACATTCTGTCACATGATGAGATCATGGGGGCTGAGCTCCAAGTGAGAGAGGGGCATCTCAGCTGGGGAGTGGGGGCTCAGAGGAAGAAGTCTGTGAACTTTGGGGCAGTCAGGAAAAGCTTCCTGGAGGAGGAGAGAGTTCGACGACCTGGGGCAGACAGAGGTGTTTCGTTTTGTTTTATTTTGGGGGCATACACAGGGAGTAGGGAAACTCACTTTCTCCCCAGGTATCTGACGTCCTGATACCAGCTGCTCCTCTGGCCCCCCATAGCCACCTCTCCCTGCTTCTCAGCAGCTCCCCGGGGTGGGTCAGGAACCAACGCTATAAGCAGGATCAAGGCCACGGCTTCCAGGCAGGGCATGATCTAGGGAGAGGAGGGTCCAAGAAGCTCAGGGTGGTATATTCTTTCAGTCTAGGAGATGCTGGCTTAGCTGAACTCTGGGGTCGACTGTCCCTGGTCGGGGACGGAGGGCAAGAAGGCTCATTTCCTGGGTGCCGTTTATAAACACAGCTGGACATACCACTGCTTCCCACCCCTCAGCCCTGAGATCACAGCTTCTCTGGGTATGCAGTCACCTAGGGATGTGATTTAACACCTACTGTCTAATACCAATACCAGTCTCTCAGGATGGCAGCCCCCGAGGGTTGAGAACTGGAGCCCTGACTCTGAGAACAGCCACTCCCTCCTCTGGCCCGTGTCTCCATCTGCGTGCCAGTCCTACTCCTGGATCTGTCCATCCCTTGTCCCCTTAAGAGTCCCTAGGGTGGTGTCCTGGTGGACTAACTGTTTAGTACACCAGGCGTAGTCCACGTACATCCCAAGTTCCCCAGCTCAAGATCCAGGGCTGGAGGAGCAAGCAAAATGAACAACTAAATAAAATAAAGTGCTTCTTCCTCCTCTCTCTTCCTGCTGTCTGCCTACTTACCTTCACTCCTGCCTGCACCTTCCCTTAAAAAAAAAAAAAAAAAAAAAAACAAGATTCCATATGGGACATTTACTCCCTCCACTTTACAGTTAGGCAAAGTGAGGCTCTGGAGTGGGAAGCGGGTGCTCGGGGTCAGTTGACAGCAGCCGCAATCTGAACTCAGGGCCACAACTTCCACAGTCCACGTTCCATGTGAGGCCCCAAGTGTTTGAAGCTGCCGACACGTGACTGCCTCCCCCCACCCCTTGGCGCCGGGTACAGTGCCGAGAGGAGAAGGTCACTGGAGAATGGAAAGTCCCTGCCGGCCCAGGGGGGAAACAGAGGGGAAAAACGGAAATTGGACTCACTCGGAGGGCCCAAAGCCAGTTCTCTGTCAGCGTTGTCACAACCGACCCCAGCACATAGCCCAGACCACTGCAGCACAGGGGAAGAGAGCCAGCAGTCAGGCAGGGGATCGGGCCCCAGGCCCCAAGGCCAGCTGACCTGGGGTATCCCCACCCCAGAGAGCTGCCCTCTGCAGCTCAGAGCCCTTTCACTGAGCAAAGTGAGTTATGTGAAGCCCAGATGTCCACTGCCCTTTGTCAAGTCACTGGTGACCTCTGGTTCCTGGCCCCTTCCAGCACAGAAGGGCTCGCAGGCACACCCGAGGCAGAGACGGACCAAAGTCGGGAGATTTCAGGAACGCGGGGTCCGAGTTCAGGGGCGGGGGGCACAGCCCTCACTCGTTCTCTCGTTTTCCTGCCTCGCTTCCCAGAGCCGCCCCACCCTGAGCAGGTGGCCTTGCTGATACACGCTTTTTCATCCCTCTGAGAGTTTACAACCCAGAGAGAGAACGCTTATTCTCCTGAAACCTCACTGCAACCCAGCAGTTGGCTTTGTTGCCCCATTTACAGATGAGGAACTGAGGCTCAGAGAAGTGAAAGGGCACCCCAAGGACGGGGTAGCATCGGGATTCAAATTCCAGTTCTCAGGGTCTGACCCCACCTACCCTAGTGCAGCCTCTGTGCTGACTCCTGGGGTCTCAGTTTACTGCCCGGGGGAGGGGTCCAGGGTGATACCAACCTTCCCACGGGGATAAAGATGTAGAAGATGGCCAGCACACGGGTCCTCTGGTCCTTCATGAAGAGGTCGCCCAGCACAGTGGGTGCGATGGTGGAGTAGCTGGCAGTGCCAGTGCCCACAACTCCCCGGGACAGGAAGAAGAGCCAGGAATACTGGGCAAGTGGGTGCAAGACCGCAGTGAGCTCCAGAAACCACATGGGACAAGAAACCTGAGGACTTGCCAGAGGGACCGGGAGGACCTGGCTGCACCAGCCCCCCAGTGGAAGAAGAGGGGTTCAGAGCTGCAGAATCGCTCTAGCCTTCTTCCCATAGCACACGGATGCCCCCTGCTGGCGCCTGCGGCCACCTTTCCGCCAGCGCTCGGAGGAGTCCTTTCAGACCAGCGGCAGCAGCAGAAGGTGCAAAGAGAAAGCCTCCTGTTAGATTGGTCTAATCAGCGCCTCTCTCCGGCCCCGGAGACAATCCCTGAGCCAGCCTGGAGTAGAGCAGAAGCAGCCCCACTGGGTTCTGATGGAACTGGGTCACGGAAGAAGCAGGTGGAGAGCGGTCCAGTGGGGCGGGCCCAAGGCAGGGGTGAGAGCACCTACCTGGGAGGAAATGAAGGAGCTGGAGAGGCCTGCTCCTGACCAGAGCAGGATCCCGAAGCTCAGTATGACCTTGCGGTTGTGTCGGTCACCCAGGTAGCCAAACACAGGTGCAGACAGTAGCAGGCAGCCGATGAAGACTGGAGGAGACACACAAGGGGTATGCACACCACACAGTGGGTGGGCAGACGAGCCCAGACAAGGGGCCTGGTTCAGATGGCACCTTCAAGTGGGTCCAGGCGAGGAAGAGGTGATGCCCCCAATGACTACCTGACACACAACCCATTGCCCAGAGTCAAGGGCACTAGGAAGTGGAGGTGGGTGTGGAGCCTTCTCAAACCCCAGCTCTGCTGCCTGTTCGCTGGGCAGTTCTAGGTCACCAACGCCACCTCTCTGAGCATTCCCTTCGACACCAGAGAAATCAACACTCTGCTCTGAGACTGTGCAAAAGTAGGGTAGAAGTGACTGTGGAGGCCAACCTGGAGCTGGCAGTACCCAATGTGGGCCAGTTTCCCGTCTTTAGGAGAACTCCTGTCCTGTGAGGCTGGTGTTGGAGCTAGTCTGATTTTGTTCTCACATGCTAGCTGGGGTGGCAAGGAAAGGAGGCCTGTGGGTGCCTGCTTTGAGCAGATCAGCATAGTTTACAAGGAACACTGTGATTATAAAGCAGTGGTTCTGAATGCTGGAAGAGTTAGTTGTGTTAAGTCGGTAAAACATTCCACTGACATCAGCTGCATTTATGTCATTTTTAAGATGCACCTTCATGATTGGCAACTGGATTAATGAATGTGCTTGCTATTCTGTGAAGACAACATAACTGCCCTGTTTTTGCTTGACTAGACCCCATGGACAAGTACCCTCACTGCTTCTGTTTCTTAAATAAAATCTCTGCTCCCAGGAGGGTGTGTCTGCCACCTCTGAGAGAGCAGATAGCAGGGGAAAGCCCAGACCCTTCCTTATGGTCCCCCACCACCCAAGGGCCCTAGGCCGTGGGTGGCCCCGCCCAGCACTTGGGTCTCCATGCACTGAGCACAGATGATTGACACTTCCTGCAGGAAGACAGACACCTCTGAATTCCTCCCACTGGCTCCAGCCCCGCCCACTCCCCCATGGCCTGCTCTAGTATTGGATTGAACCACATATTATTTGCAGAAATTAAACCAGTCGTGACCTACAAAAATGACAGTTTAATACCGTTTAACCTAATACTCCACAGACAATGGTCTTTGGTGTCAACGGCACTTAAATTTTTCAAAGCTACTGCCAAAATAGGCCTTCAGAAAGGTGGTATGAATTTACACAGAAGTCTATGCCTGCACCTTTGCTGACACCTGATCTGACCAACCACTTTTTGTTCATATCAGGACTGAAAAGCAAATGACTCGCAGATGCTTTAATCTGCAGTGCCTTTGTCCCAGTGAGATGGAGCAGCACTTCCTGTCTTCCCAACCTCTGCCATTTTTCTGTTGCGTCCTTTGTTGTTTAGAAATAAGTTCTCCTAAACTTTATGTCTGTTTTAAGGATCTCAGATGCAAGTTTTGGGACTAAACTACCTGGCTCACATCTGAACCCCATCGGTTCTTAATTGCATGACTTTGAGCAAATTCCTAACTCTCCTGTTCCCCTTTCATCAACTCTATGATAAGACAGCAATACTTCCCCCATGAAGTTATTGAGAGGATTCAATGAAATAAAGCATATAAAAGGCAGTGACAAGATTCGTGCAACTGCACAATAAATGTTATCTATTATAACTAAATGCATTTACAGTTAAGAGTTTAGCTTTGACTGGAGTGCCCTGGTGGAGTGGAGTAGTTGGGCATAGTACACAAACATCCCAAGATCCTGGGTTTGTGTCCCAGGACTGGTGGGAACCACCAAGGTGAATAATTAAATAAAATAAATAAAGTGCTTCTTCAGCTCCTCTTTCTTCCTGCCTGCCTGCCTGCCTGCCTGTTCACCTTCATCCTAACTTTCCTTTAAAAATGTTAATAATAATAATAATAATAATAATAATAATAGTTTAGTTTTGGGCATCCCCTGGTGGCTCAGGTGTTGAGCCTATGCCTGGGAAAGAGTTCACACACTGCTCAAGGATCTGGGTTCAAGGCCTGGGACAGGGGAATGCTAAAATAAACAACTAAATAGATGGGGTGCTTCCTCTTCCTCTTTCTTTCTGCCTTCCTGCTGCCTGCATGCCTTCATTCCAGCCTGCTTCCTTCCTCTTTAAAAGAAAAGAAAAATGAAGAATTTAGCTTTGGACATTCCCTGGTGGCTCAGGGTCTAAGTTGACAGTTTGGGATATAGACCATGTAAATCCCAAGGAGCTGGATTCATGACCTGGGACCAGGGGGAGCAACTAAAAATAATAAATAAATAAATAAATAAATAAATAAATAAATAAAAGTGTTTCCTCCTCTTCCTTTCTCCCTTAAAAAAAAAAAATGCTTCTAAAATATAAGAATTTAGGCACACCCTGGTGGAGCGGTAGTTGGGTCAATCACCTCCAAAAGAACACAGGACACAAACCCCTGGATTCGAGTCCCAGGTCTGGGGGAAACAACCAGTGTGAGCAACTAAATAAAAATAAAATAAATGCTTCTTTCTTTTCTCTCTTCCTGCCTGCCTGCCTGCTCACCTTCATTCCTGCCTGCACCCTTCCTTAAAAAGAAAAAAGAAAAAATTTAGCTTTCTATCAATCTTCCTCTGGGGGGAATATGTATGTATATACATATACGCATATATGCACATATCTTCTTTACTCAGAGATTCTAAATACATGTCTCCAAACCTTCTAGTACTTTTACAGAGTTTGGGGCAGGGATCCTTCATAAATTCCTTAAACCTGCAGATGTCCTGGGATGCAGAGACCTACCCGCAGAGGGAAAGAAGGCATTTCATTCTCAGCATCTCCTAATTCAAACCATTTCTGTGACAAGATGGAAGTGATTTAGGAGCATAGGGCAAAGAGAAGGATCTGCAGGCAGCTGCCTGGATTCGAACCCCAGCCCTGCTTTGTGTCCTTCAGCAATGCCGATGGTCTCTCTGTAAGTCTGTAAAATGTGCATAATAATACCTGTCTTGTGGGATTGTTGTGAAGATTAAATGAGTCAATATTCTAGAGCACTTAGAATAGCACCTGACATGTGGTAAGGGTACATCATATTAGATTTAAATATCATTCATCAGTACACCCTGGTGGAGTAGTGGTTTGGTCAGCTGTCTCCAGCTGGTGTGATCTACATACATCCCAAGGATCCAGGTTCCATCTCAGGGCCTGGGTGAATGAGCAAGATGAAAAGTACATAAGAAGATATAAAGTGCTTCTTCCTCCTCTCTCTGCCTGCCTCTGCTCACCTTCATTCCTGCCTGTACCTTTCCTTTAAAAAATATAAAGAAATAAATAGCTATTATTAATCGACTAACTCCAGCAGCTTTTCTCTTCCATAGGAGTGAGAGTTCTGACCACTGCTTCCCCATCCTCCGCTCCACTTGTAGAGTTTGATCAAGCCCTCTCTTAGTCCAGGAACCCTCCAATCTGCGGCCCTGTGGACAGCCAGCAGGGTGGGTCTTAGAGCCACTGCACAGCAACCCAGAAAGGTTTTCAGTGATTCACCTGAGGTCACCAGGGATGAGCCTGATCATCAGGACTCCACACCCACTGCCCTTTCCACATGCCTCTTTCACTTCTATAAAAACAACCCGTCTACATATACTTGCGCTCTTCTCTCTCTCTCTCTCTCTCTCTCTCTCTCTCTCTCTCTCTCTCTCTCTCTCACACACACA
>RJWH01007901.1:0-24232 GCA_004363575.1 Solenodon paradoxus | reverse complement strand
CTCATCTAGAAGATCGTGGGTATTGAGCTGAGACGGTCCCACTTTGGCAACAAGTATAACTGAAGTTCTGCAACACCCAGTTCCAAGTCAGACCAATAGAAAAGACTCCTGATCTACAGCTGCAGTCTGCAAACTCTCGTTCAGGTGCCTTTTACGTACCGTCCACACATTTTCAGCTCTCATAGAAAACACTTATAAGTTCAAATATTTGCAGTGTAATTTCTCATTTTACTGTCTTTTTAACTATATTTTCATCCCATGCTTGGGGCTGCAAAGTGAGTTCATTCAGTTTGTCTGAATGGTCCCCAGAGAGTCACATGAGCAAAGCCAGCCTTCATTTGTCAAATCATATCAGACATATCAGACTGGTTGTCTCTAAGTAAAATGTTAAAATATTAACTCGATTTTGTTTTAAGTGAATGTGCTGACACCCATCCCTGAGACAACCATCTCATTTCTGAATTCTGAATCAGAGATAAATGGTCCTCAGTGTGTTTCTACTGACACTCTCTGCTTTGCTCCCAGGGCCTCCGCAGCAGAAGCCAGGCACCCGTGAGGGTTTTTTGTGACCAGCACCGGCAAGTGTTTGCACCCCAAGGCAGTGTGCCATAGTGAAATCCAGAGTGAAGGAGAGATGGGCTTCCCTGCTTGCAAAGGGAGGCAGATGATTCCAAAAAGATAGTCGAAATGAGAATCAGAGACAAATTGTACACTTGTTCTCAGGCAGATCCATGGGAGGTAAAAAATACATGGGTCTGGCACACGTTATGGCTTAGCGGTTAAGACCACCTACTCAGTCCACATACATCCCAAGGACCCAGGGTCTGGCAGGGGCCGGGAAGGAAACAGCCAAGATGAACAACTAAATAAAAACAAATAAACTAATTAATAAACAAATAACTAAATACTTCTTCCTCCTCTCTCTTCCTGCCTGCTTGCTTGCCTTCATTCCTGCCTGCACCTTTCCTTTACAAAAAAGAAAGGATGGAAGAAAGAAAGGAAGGAGGAATAAAGAAAAAAAGAAACTAAGAATATATGGGCTTGAGGATCTACAAATCAATTTTTACTAAACAACTCATGGGTGCAATTAGGTCAGCTAACTCCAGAGGAGCAGAATCCACATATGTTCAAGAACACAGGTTCATGTCTAGGTCCAAGGAGAACAACCAGTGTGAACAACTAAATAAAAATACAATAAAATGCTTCTTCCTCCCTTCTCTTCCTGCTTGCCTGCTCACCTTCCTTCCTGCCTGCACTTTCCTTAACAAAAAAACCTGACTCTTATAGCCCCTGGCAAGTGCCCATCTTCCACCTGGAAAGCCTGTTCTAAAGTGTTGAGATATCAGACTTCAAGGAGGACACCGCAGGTCTAGAGAGAAACCACACTGTGCTAGTGACATGTATGCACAGTGCACATCATGTGCTGTGTATACACAGCTGTGGGCATGTACTTGTGCATGTGTGTATCCCAACCAGGGGGAAAGTTAGTGCCTCATGACTCCAGCCACCTCCCGCTGGGAATGGGACATGAGGTTGTCCCCACACATAGGCACTATTGGCCTCTGTGTCCCAGACCCCATCTGTTTGTCTGTCGGTGTGTATCTTGGTGGTCGGATTTTTCAGATCCCTGAAATGAGAGCCTGTGTCAAGATCTCTCCACCCTAGCTAGTCTCTGATACCTAAGTAAGTGGAATACATGTGAAGGGACAGATGACCAACTCCACAGACTGGGTGGATGCTTTTTCCAGCCCCCTCTCTCTATGCTCTTTTTGCAGCACCCTGCACTCCAAGCCAAAGGGACTGCTGGCGCACTCAGGCTTAGCCCACACTGTCTCCTCCTCCAGTCTGTCCCTCACACCCAGACACCACCACCCAACCCCAGTGCCCCCTCCTCTCTACCCAGGGACTTGATGGGGTTCAGCCTGGCCCCTCATTGCCTAGAAATGGGAAACAGACACAGAACAGGACTGCTGAAAGACCCCACCCCAGTGCAGGTCCAGTGAGGACACAGTGCCCCAGCTCCAGGGCCAGGGACCCCTCCTTACCCGTCTGAAGCAAGCCAGCATTGCTGTCACTGATATGAAAAAACTCCTGTACATCCAGCAGCACTCCTGTGAACAGATGGACAGCGCTCAGGAAGTGGGGCCTGCCAGGCCCCTGAAAGCAACTGCCTCATGTTGGGACAGGGCCAGGGCTGACCAGACAGCACAGGGCGTGGCGTCAGGCCCACTGTTCTCTAACAGCAGCTCACACATGCGTACAACCACACACACACACACAGATACAGCAATGGCGCACAAAGACATGGCACATCGAGCACACAGAAATCCCAAATCCCGAAGGCACAGACACGCACACAAGCATGCTCTCCCAGAATAGACAGTCATGCAGGCCCACATTCAAGCATACAGGCAGGTGTGCCCAGAGAAATACACTCTCAGAGTCACACATACCTGCACACACAGCAGCCTGCACTCAGAGGCGTGGAAGCCCAGTTTCATACACCCAGACACTCTTGTACACATACACTTATATGTGCACATGGAAACACACCCACACATGTGCACAGCCAGGATGCCATTCACATCATAGTGAGAGTGACTGGCAGCTCCCTCTTCGCTGCTGTTCACTTGGGCTACAGAGCAAATGGAAGTCCCTGGGGCATTCATAGACATACACATCTACACGTGAGCACACACACATATAGATGTATGTGCCCGGGCTGCACCTTGGCACACACTCAGCCTCAGAGAGAGGTCCCCAGGTCCATTCTCAGCCTCTTCTTCCTGAGGCTGGCAGGCTCCTGCTCTGCATCAACCAGGTCCCTGAAGCCCTTCCAAGATTTTGCTAGGCTATGGGCCAGGGCAGGAGGCCTGATGCAGAGAGAAGAGGGCACCCAAACAGCAGGCTCTGCTCTTTGAAATCCCCTCAGTCCCCTGGTGGCACTTCAAGAAGAATTAGTTGGGGTCCAAGGCATCTCTTCTCTGAGCTGTGAGGCTCAGGCTCTGTCATTATAGAGAACAATCATCGCTTTTGTTGAATTATGAGACGACTGAAGGTCGGGCCCTGAGCTGGGCGCTTGTAGTCACTTCCCCAAGAAGTGGGCATGATCACTGTTGCCATTATGTAAGTGAGGAAACAGAGGCGCCCTCTCCCCTCAAAGTACAAAGGCACTCTAATTCCACATAGAAGCAGCCCATCCTCCCAGCCCATGTCACAGAAGTGGGCAGAAGCCCCCCAAAAAAGGGCCTTGCAGAAAGATCCACAAGTTGGGAAAGAAAGGCCCCCATCCATTCCCCCAAAAGCTGCTGGCATTCGAAGAAAGATCAAAAAATCAGGGAAGCCAAGTAAGAGGATTCTGTACAGACACTGACTTTGACCCAAGGACACAGCATCCAGGCATGCCAAGTGGACATTCTCCCACATTTAATATTCTAGTTACACAAACAAGAACTTCATTGGAGAGCAAGGTTAGACAATACAGGTAAGCAAAGTAAGTGACAATTCTCTGTAATAACTCATTTCTCATCTTCCAGGATGGGCAGCACCCCTGGTTCTGCCTCCTGGCTCCCCTCAGCCCCATGGCACTCTGTGGGTAGCCCAGGGCCCTGCGTGCACCCAGCCTCATTTGCACCTTGAAACTGTCACCCCGGCCCCTGGAAGAGCTGTTTCCCACAAGAGAATTCTAGTTGCCACAAGCATGGCTCCCGTAATCCAGACACTCAGTGTGGTTTCTCTCGTCCAGACCCTTCCATCCAGTAAGGGCGACCTTTCCCTTCAGTCAGAGGAAGTCCCAATAGGAAAGGGGTCAGCCAGGCCCAAAGGGCTCATCCCCTGGTGACCTACTCCATTGGCCTCTGCCACTCCTGTCTTCTTCATGCCCTGGACCCACAGTCCAACACAGGCCTCCTCAGTCGTGGCTGGTCCACAGCAGTAGCCTTCCTGCCTTGTTTTGCCTCCATCTGGGCCCCAAATCTGACTACAGTCCTCCTGCACTGAAAAGCTGCTCCACATCGCTCCATGGTCGCAGCGAGAAAGTCCACCTTCCAGCCTGGCACCCAAGATGCCTAAGATCTGGCCCAAATATCCTTGCAGAATCCTGTCCTGCTTTCTCCCCTCTCGCCGTCCTGAGCAGGGCATGCACGTTTGCTCTGTGTCTTGGTTTGTGTTGACCATGCCCTCTTACCCTATTTCTTGCCTCGACGATTTTCTCAGCCCTCTAGATCCAAGCCCAGTACACTGTTCCCATCAGAATTCTGGCACAATTCTCGGCTTGGGCCACTCGGTCACCACCACCCCACTGTGTCCTGTAGTAGAGTTTCTTGTGTACATGTCCCTCTGCACTCCTCAGAGACAGACGCCAGGTCTGGTGCTTTCTGCCACCCACTAAGTCCCTTTCGTCCCACAGCTGCTCTCTGCTGTGCCCAGCAGGTACCCATGATCCATGGAGCCTCAGGGATCCCCTCCGAGCCTCCTAGATGGCACGGTGCCTCCCTCATCCGGCAGCATCTCTGCCTGTAGGAGTCTTGTCCCTCTGAGTGCAGGAACTGCAAGACCGAGGTCCCTCCCTGGGGTCTCTGTAGTTAATACTCATTTGATCTGGAGTGAATCAGCGATGAAAAGAGAAAAGCAGATGATCTGGAATGAATGGATGAGTAGACCAGTGAATAGCGAGGAAGAGCAGGTTGGGTTTTGGGGCCCATAGGAAGGCAGGCAGAATGTGCCCATCTGCCCGCAGCCTGCTGTCCCAGACACACCCAGCAGGCATTCCTGGGGAGCCGAGCCAGGTTGCCCTGTGCTCCACGACCCCACCTGGCATGCCACACAGAACCTTTGCCTGGAAGACTGAGTTCCCCGCTGCTATCCTCACCTCCCGCTGTGCACCCACACCCACGTGCACCCCCTTAGCTCGGGGCTGGATCAGGAGCTCGACTGGTCTTCCCCCAGTTCAGGCCTGGCTGAAACCACTCCGGGTGTGAGAGCAGCAGGAATGTGACCCAAGAGGAGAAAGTGTGCTGGACAAAAGGCTCAGTCAGCAGGCGCCGGGGCCAGGGCAGCCAGGGGGTGGTCCCCGGGGCCGCCACCGACGCCCACCCCTTCCCCACCTGCGATGATGAACCAATTCATGTAGTTCAGGAGGTTGATGTAGCAGAGCACGGCGGCAGCCACGTAAGCTCTCCAGCGAGGCAGGCTCCAGGGGGCAGGCACGGTCGGAGGGGGACACAGCCCTGAGCCCAAGGCCCCTGAGTGCCTGCCTGGCTCTAGTGACTGGCCCTGCAGTCCCTCTGACCCAGGCTCGGGGCACTCCTCAGACATGACCCCAGACTCGCCAGCCTGCAGCTCCTGTCTGGGGACTTGGGCCGCCAAAGACCATCAGCTCTGCACCCAGTCACTTCCTGTGGGTTCCCAACCTCCCAGCCTCACAGCGGCAGCCCCAACTGTTGGGCACCTATCACGGGTTCCTGCTGAGCCCACCGCAGCTTCACCAGTGAGATTTCGCCACCCCAGCCCCGAGGCCTCCGGAGCGGGGGGGGCCTCCTGGCCCTACCACTCTAAGTGAGTAAACATCCTGGTCTCTTCCATCTAGCCTGTGACCGCGGTGACCGCAGCAGCTGCGTTGAGAAAGAGAAACTTTTCAAGACAAGAAATGAGATAAGGCTCCCAGAATCCTGCTCACTGAGAAGACCTGACTGCCTGCACAAGAGATGGACTGTCACCAAAGGACTTGAACCCAGCTCAAAGTGACCAGGGCAGCACAGAACTGGACTGTACATGAGACCAGCACTGTCTCCTGGTGCCCTATCTGGAGACACACAGATGGCGGGCAGAGCAGGAAGGGAACCGGTGGGCAAAATTCATCAACCAGTGCTAAACCTCGGGAAATTTTGATGAAGGTAAGATATTGATGTGGTCCTACAGTGCCTCTTTACAGATTGCTTATTAGCAGACAAGCAAGAAAAGAGTTAACTATATAGTAGAGGAATCAGTCAACATCTCAACCAAAGGATTACAGTAACATTCCAGCAGGGGCAGTGAGCATTCCACATGAGGTCCTGAGTCCCAACAGCATTAACCAGGCGGGATTCTGACCCGGAATAGGCGAACTGAATCTAACCATGCGGAAACACTAGCCGCACCCAAATGGAGGAATACTAATTTTTTAATAAATTTTTTTCTTTGGAGAAGTTTTATGTTCAAGGCAAAATTGGGCCTCCCCCGTTACCAACGTTCCCCACCAGAGTGGGACATTTACTACAACTGGTAACTGGTCATTGATGCTTCATGACCACTCTAAGTCCACCCTTCATATTAGGGTTCATTGGTGTTGTACATTCTACCAATTTGGGGAAAATTATGGCATGAATTTACCATGATGGTATCACACAGTGTAGTTTCACTACCCAGAATCTCTTCTGTGACCTGTCTATTCACCAGTCCTGGCAACTTCCTTTCACTGTCTCCATAGTTTGCCTTTTCCAGAATGTCATAGAGTTAGACCAGATATAACCTTCCATTATAGGCTTCTCTCATTTAATAACACACATTCAAGCTTCCTCCACATTTTTTCATGATTTGATTGCTCATTTCTTTTTAGTGTTGAATAATATTTCATGCTCTAGATACACCACTTACCAGCTCACTTAATGAAGGACATCTACTCCAAGTTTGCACAATTATTAATTAAGCTGATGTCAATGTCCACATGCAGGTTTTTGTGTGGACATGAGTTTCAACTCCTCTGAGGGGCCGGGATGAGAATCCCATTAATTTTCTCAGGGAACAGCAGACAGATGCTGCTGCTTCTGACCATCCATGTGGAAGTCAGGACTCAAAAGTCCTGCTTTTCAGAGAATAAAAAAATGTCCACAGGGACGTCGATAAAAAAAACCACCGCTTTTCAGGGAGAAAAACATCAACGGGGGAAGATGACATGGAGCCCCCTGTCACATAGGAGGACATGGGAAGACATGAAACATCTTCAGGCTCTCTGCCACCACATGTGGCAACTGTCTCCCAGACGCAGTACAATACAGAATTTCTGGCAGAATATGTAGTTCCTGCAAGTTGAGGCATCATATGCTCAAAATCACTTTACCTTAAACATAAATGTGCAAGCACACCCTGGTGGCCTAGCAGATAAGTCCACTGAGACAGTCCACATACATCCCAAGGACCAGCGTTCAAGACCCAGGCTGGGGAACAACGAAGATGAACAACTAAATAAATAAATGTTTCCTCCTTTTCTCTCTTCCTGCCTGCTTCTTTCTTCTAAAAAAAAAAAAAGTAAATATGTGGACTATAATATTACAAAGTTCCAATATTATATATTCCACGTTCCATGGGGGTGATCAAATAAATAACAGTTCCTCTCCATGGGGCTCCAGGCAGCCCTTTCCAGAACGTTAGTCTATGTTGATCTGAAAGGTCTCCAGGATATGATGGTGAGGTGTAAATATGAGGTATATCCATAAAAAATAAACTAATAATACTTATTTATTTAGGTTAAAATAATAAAAATAAATGAAAGAAAAATTTATTCATCAGTCAGTCATAATGCATAGAACTGCTTGTCCATAAACTCTAATACTAAAGCTCATTTGAGATTATTTTCAGTGAAAGTCCTTTCAGAGGGATTCCCATCAGTTTAATTTTATGTCTATTTTTTTAACAAAATAAATTTCCAGATGCACAGAACAAGCAGTGACAAGAAATTACCCAGGAATCACTCTTCATAATTTCCCAGGAGTTTTCTTTTGGAAGATGAACCAGAAAGGGTACTTTGGGCCACAAACAACCATAGATCAACAGCAGCGAAACCAGGGCATTAGTTATGTCAAGTGAGAAAATGGGAAGGAGGATTAAGGGTTGCTTAACTTGGTGACACAGATCATCAAAGACTCAGTATTCTCCATCTTTCCTCTTGATGGTGTTTACAAATCTGTATGGTGTTAACTTTGTCTATTTCTATATAGCAAATCTCCCCAAAACCTATGACTTTAAACAACAATAGTTATGTGTTATCTCTCGTGTTTTCTGTGAATCAGGAATTCAGGGGCCGCTTAGTTGGGGTCCTGACTCAAGTGTCTGATGTGATCAGTGAGATGTCAGCTGGGCTGCAACCATCTGAAAGCTTGATTGGGGCCAGTGGTCCATTCCCAAAGTGGCTCGCTCACATGGCTGGAAAGCTGGTGCTGGTGGCTGGTTCTTCTCCACAGGACAGCCTGCGTGTCCTCACAGAATGGTAGCTGACTTTCTCCAGAGAGAGCAGTTCAATAGGGACCAAGGAAGAAACTTCCATACCTTTAATAATCTAATCTTCTAGGTCTGTTTTCTGCTATGTATTGGCCACCCGGCCAGTCCTGGTGTTGTGGGAGGGGACTACACAAGGGCAACTGGAGATCATTGTGGAGGCTGGCTATCACAGCCTTCATCTCGAGCCTTTCACCTCACTTGCAAATAAGTGGGAAGGGGGTTTCTCCTGAAATGTGTTCATGGTACTTATCCAAGAGGAAAATCCTCAATAGAAATCCACCCACGTGGCATCCCCTCAGGACCCACTGGCCAAGAGTGAGTCACATGTCCATGCCCCAGATGCAAGAGAAGCTGGGAACGTGGGCAGGGTGGGAGGCTGCCTGTCAGTGAGGAGGAAGGGGAAGGAAAGTAGCCGCTGGGTGAGGAAGCAACGTCTCCCACAGATGGCTAACCGTCTGGGCGTCTGAGAGGCTCATCTGCCCTACTAGAGTGAGTGAGCAACTATGTTTCCAGGACATTTCAGCTTTTATGTTTGAAGGCCGTAAATAAGCTACTGCTGAATATTTCCAAGGAGGAAAGGAGAAGGGAGCTCTTGAGCTAGCAGAGGCAGACTCTAGAAGTACCGTTGCCCAGGGCTCCTGAAGTTGGTGGCCACCCTCGCTAGGGAAGTCACAAGAGAGCTGCTGAACAGTGGTTGCTGCAAGGCTCTCCAGTGTGGGGGCCCCTTATTGAAATTAGCACATTAAAGCTTGACAGCATCCTTCACAGCATGTCCTGTAGAGAATTGGGACCAGGGTTCAACAGTGACATCACGTGACTAAAGGAAGTAACAACAGTCATGGACTATGCCAGGCGCAGTGTAAGCTCCTGGGTAACTCGGGTTAGTGTCAAGACACTGGCTTTCTTCTGTTTTTTTAAAGGAAAGGTGCAGGCAGGAATGAGAAAGGAGGAAGAAGCACTTTAGTTGTTCATCTTGGTTGTTCCCCCACCCACCACCCACACTCACACCCACCCCCATCCCGAACCTGGGTCCTTGGGGTGTATGTAAACTGTGTCCAGTAAACTTAATTATTAAGCCACCCGGACACAAGACGACCCTGGACTTCTTGCTGATCAGATACATACAAGCATGAGTCATTAACTAGAAAAATAAGAGTTGTGACCGTATTGTGAGGTGCTTTGTGAAACCTGTCATATGTACGGATGTACATACCCAGAGCACAAGTGTGGAGACTGTATCACGGAGGGTTGACTGCACTTACATCCAGCTTAGAATTATAAATAAGCCTTTTCCTTCCCTTTTTTTCTTTCCTTACTTTCCAATAATAATAGTAAGGCACATTCTGATGTCCTAGCAGTTTAGTTGACTGGGCATAGCCCACATACATCCCAAGGTCCCCAGTTCAAGACCCCAGTTGTGGGGAGCAACCAAGATGAACAACTAAATAAAATGAATAAACTGCTTCTTCCTCCTTTCATTTCCTGCCTGCCTGCCTACTCACCTTCATTCCTGCCTGTGTTTTTCATTTTAAAAATATAACAACAGCAACAGTAATAGTAAATACTTAGCCTTTGCTGAGTCCTGAAACCACCTGTGAACTAGGTATGATAATGATATTTATTTTTAGATGAGGAATCTGAGAATAATTAAGTGCTCCGTCAGGCTCTGAATTCTGCTTCTAACTCTTTGTCTATTACCTCCTTGTCTTCTTAGTACATACTCATTTTTCCCAGTGTTTCTCTTATGCAATAATATTTTTAAAAAGAAAAGGCATAAGATCTGGAATCTGAAAGAATGTGATGAAACAAAGCACAATCACTTGACTTGGTGAATACATATGGCTGCCAGATCAGGGCTGCTGGGGCCACATGGGTGTATGAGAAAGGTTAGGACCTTGTGCCTACAAAGGCCCAGCCCCCTCTTTACCTGGGTTCTCTTGATTTGGCAGCTGTTTTGAAAAATTCCTCATTTCCCTGGGGATCTATGAATACAGGAACTGACAGTTAATAAGGACGTAGGTGAGGGATGGGCCTAGACAGGAGGTCATTCGGGGATGGGGTCGGAGAGGCTGGCTAACTGAAGGGAAGACGAGAAAAGAGGAGCAAAGGGAGAAGGGAAGAGGGAAAGAGGAAGTGGGAGAGCAGGATGAAAAGGAAGGAAGAAAATGATCAAAATTGCCCCCAGCCCCAGCACTCACTGCTCCCCAAACTCTGACACCCACCTCGTTAGCTTCATGATGCCACTTTCTACTAGTGTTTCCAAACTCGACTCAGGCCACTTCATCCTGGAAGTCTACAGGCTTGCCTGAGTGTTTATCATATTCTTACTGTCCAAGATTGTGCGCCCTGGGATCAGTGAACCGCTGAAGGGAAAGCTGGTGTATGTGCTCCTCTCCTCCCCATTCTGACCCACACTTTGACCAGAGCAAGAAGACAGAACCGGTGTTCTGGACAAAGCCACCAGCCTTAGAATAATAGTCTAGCTTCTACCAGTAAAATAGCTAGGACCACTAGTCCCTTTAGAAAACAGGACCCCACACACTACTTAGGGTCTGAAGTATGCTGCAGTGGGTAGGAGCCTGCAGACAGGGCCATCTCTCTGCAGGGCTTCCAGCATCTCTCAGTGACTTAAGGCCATTTCTATAGTGGCGTTCACACATGCCTCCCCCTTGGGTGGGGACTGGGTCAGAGATGCAGAGCATAACCTGAGGAGTGGGTGAAACTGTACAGTGTCACCCTGCCCTTGAGCACTGAAGTTTTGCTCCAACCAAACCTGAAAGCCTGACTCTCACTTTACTGAGGGTGATTTTCCAGGGGATACCTTGGACCCTCTTGCAAATAGACAAGACCTGCTGTATCTAAGCATAACAGAAAGCTGCAGTGGGACACAGCTGAGACCAAGCTTGAGCCCTCACTCCCAGTGAGAGACGCAGACACGAGACTCAGAGTCTAGTTCCAGTTTTGCCTTCAAGTGTCCCCTGTTCCAGATGTGATGCCCAGTCGCCAAAGAGGAGAGAGCCCCTGGCTCCTGGCTCTGAGTGACACGACCCCATCACCACACCTTGGGGAGAAGATGTCCTCACGGCTGCCCAAGAGAGCAGGCTCCTGAGAAGGTACCTGCCCATTCCTGTAGGAACTAGGGAGCAAAGAAATGCCTGTGGTCCCATATCTGGCACCTCGAACTAGTTATACTGCTGCTAAGCAAATTAACCCCAAATGCAGGGGCTTAGGGAATAATGTCACAATATGGCAGAGTAATCAGCTTTCCTCCAGTTTCCCACCTTAGAACAACAAAAAATCAACTAGTTTCACAGGCAGTCCACACTGACTTAAAAAGGCAATTGTTGATCCAGGCATCTATGCCGAAGTATCATAAACAAAGCAACAATCAAACACACAATGTAAAAATGTAGTGGCTTGGGAAAGTGGTCAAGATAGTGACCTGGTAGACGTATCAGAGCCCCTCTCCACAGGACAACTAGAAACCGCCTGTCCCTCAAGCACACTCAGCGTGGACGGGCAGGCCCAGGGCTTCAGACACAGCAGCAACTGTCACCACCACAAGGGCAGGTGAAGGGATTGGGATTCAGAGCTACATCGCTGACTTGGGACTCCCAGCCTCAGAGTGGGGGCAAGACCAGAGGAGAAGGTGGAACTGCTAGAAGAACAGAGACGCCCAGGAGTCACTCTGAGGGCAGCAGGGAGGCTGCCCAGCAGGACTGAGACACAGAGCCAGGGGAGAGGGTCTTGGCTCAAGGCAGAAGGAGGACCAGCACCTCAGTGGTCTGAGCGGGAGTCCCCAAATGAAAATTACACAAGGTGCCACCATAATCAGAAGTCAGCTAAGAAAATACCCCACCTCCAGCTCTCCCCCTTGCACCATATTGCTCCAGAGTCATAGAACCTCCAATAGAATCTGTGAGCTAGAAGACAGGGCAGAAGAATGCATTCAAGCAAACCAGCAAAGAGGAAAAAAAAAAAGAATGAAACAAAATGAACAAAGCATTCACGACCTATGAGATAATATCAAAAGGAACAACATTTGCATCATAAGGGTCCCAGAAGGAGAGGCTAGAGAAGCAGGCAGAAGCTGTATTTGAAGAAATAACAGATTTGAAGAAATAACCTGAGGAATGAAGCAAGCCTCTAAACTCAGTTCGCTCAGAAATGTCCAAATAAAAGAAACCGAAACATACCTACATGACACATTTCCATCAAAAATACAAGATAAAGAATGAATCTTAAAAGCAGCCAGAGAAAAACAAGTCACAATCAAAAGAGTCCTCATAAGGTTGTCAACGGATTTCTCAAATTTCTCTGAAATCTATGACCAGAAGGGAAAAAGTGCTGAGAGTAAAGAATTTCCAACCTAGGATACTTTACCCTGTAAGGTTATCATTGAGAACCGAAGGAATGATGAAAAGATTTTCTGATAAGCAGGAGATAAAATAATTCATCACCAAAAAACCAGCTCTAAAAAATACTAAAGAATACTCTATAAAATGTAAAGAAACCCCACTTAAAGACAGTAAGACATCAAATACAAAAAGTGGCAAGGAAGAGAAGAGAACAAAAATGTGGATGGTTATAATAAGTGTAAGACTAATCTGCTCTCAAATAAAAATAGGAAATAAACATAGAATTGTTAACGCTAAATTCAGGGTAACCTCAAAATACATCTTCAGGGAAAAAAGCAAAGAAGAAAACAAAAAGGTGAAACAATCGAAACATAACTACATCCAACCCATCTGAGAAGAGAAAGAGAAGAACAAAGGTGCTGCCTGGAACAATAACCAGAAGACAAATTACAAAATGGCAATAAACAATAAACAAAATATCAATAATATCCATAAATGTTAATGGATCAAACTCACCAATCAAACAATGCAGAGTGACCAAATGGATTAAAAAGCATAACCCAACCTTCTACTGCATTCAGGAAACTCACTTTCCTTCAAAAGATAAACGAAGACTCAAAGTCAATGGTTGGAAGATAATTCTCTAGTCAAAAGGCAACCACTAAAAAAGCAGGAACAGTCATATTTATATGGGATAAAACAGAATTTCAAGTAAAAGGCATAATAAAAGACATTAATGGACATTAAATAATTATTAAGGGGTCAACACAGCAAGAAAATATAATGCTTATCAACATATATGCACCAAATGAAGGAACATCAAAATATATTAAAGAAGTATCATTAAAAATGATGCAACACAATCACAATAGGAGGCTTCAGCACCTGACTTACAGCAATGGACAGATCAACCAGTCAGAAAATTAACAGGGAAACAGCAGCTTTAAATTTTGGACATTAGGTTTAATGGACATATACCAAACACTTCATTCAATAACTACAGATTTCACATTCTTCACAAGGACGTATGGAACGATCTCAGAATAGATCATATGTTGGGACATAAAACACGTCTCTACAAATTTACAAAGATTGAAATACTAAGAATCTTCTCTGACCACATGGCTTAAAACTAAAAATCAACCACAAAAAGAAAGCTGGAAGACTGCAAATTAATTGGAAACCAAACAATATGTAATAATAATCAAAATTCAAGCAGAAACAAATGAAATAGAAAACAAAAAGACGATCCAGTAGATAAATGAAACAAAACATTGGTTCCTTGAAAAAATAAACAAAACTGACAAACAATTAGCTAGACTCATAAAGAGGAAAGAAAACTGTCATAACTAGAATCAGAGATGAAAGGGGAGAAATTATAATATATACCACCAAACTACAAAACATTCTAAAAGACTGCCATGAACAGCTCTGCATCAACAAAGTGGACAACCTTGAGGCCATGGACAGGTTTCTAGAAAACACAGCTTACCAAGACTGAACCTGAAAGAATTAGAAAATCTGAACAAAACAATCACAAGCAAAGAAATTGAAGAGATAACCAAAAGTCTCTCTAAAAATAAGAACCTAGGACCAGATGACTTTTCTAACGAATTTTACCAGACCTTCAGAGAAGAATTAACAGCTATTTTTCTCAAACTCTTCCAAAATATTGAACAACAGGGGACACTCCCAAATACTTTCTAGGAGGTTAACATCACACTGATACCAAAAGCTGACAGAGACATCACCAAGAAAGAAAATTACAGACCAATATCACTAATAAACATAGATGTAAAAATTCTCAGCAAAATATTAGCAAACCTATTCCAACAATGTATCAAAAAGTTCATCCATCCTGTCCAAGTGGGATTTATCCCAGGAATGGAAGGATGGTTCAACATACATAAATCTATTAATGTAATACACCATATGAAATAGAGCAAGGAGAAAACCATGTGATCGTATCAATAGATGCATAGAAAGCTTTTCACAAAATCCAATACGCATCTGTGATAAAAAAAAAAAAACCCTGGATAAAATGGGGATAGAAGGTACACACCTCAACATAATAAAGGCCATATAAGACAACCCATAAGCCAACATCATAGTCAATGGGGAAAAATTCAAAGCATTTCTTCGAAGGTCAGGCTGTCCACTCTTACCACTGCTAGTTAATATCATACTGAGGTCTTAGCCAGAGCAATTAAGCAAGAAAAAGAAATAAGATGAATCCAATTTGAAAGGAAAAAGCAAAGCTATAATTACTTGTAGACGACATGACGATATAGATTGAAACCCTAAACACACTGTCAAAAACAATTAGAACTAATCAGTGAATACAGTAAAATGGCAGATTACAAAATCAATGCACAGAAGTCCATTGCATATTTATATGCATAAAATATGCTAGAGGAAATAAAATTAAAAAACACACCATTTAAAATAAAAGTAAAAATAATTAAATACCTTAGAACGTACTTAACAAAGGAGGTGAAAGACCTGTACAATGAAAACTACACTACAAATCCTTCTTGAAAAAAATAGAGGAGGACACGAAGAGATGGGAAGACACTTCCCTGGTTAGAAAGAATTAGTATCATTAAAATGATCATCTTATCTAAAGCAACATACATATTTAATGCCATCCCCATTAAAATCCCATGGGCTTATTTCCAGGAAATAGAAAAAAAAAATCTTAAAATGTGCATGGAACAACAAAAGACCTGAATAGTCAAGCAATGATGAGAAAGAACAAACTAAATTCCTGGACATTGAGCTATACTACAAAGCAATATTGATCAAAACAATATGGTATTGGAATAGTAATAACAAGAGGCACAGACCAATGGAATAGAGCTGAATCACCAGAAACTGACCCACTCATAAACATTCAGTTAATCTATGACAAAGGAGTCAAAAGCATACAATGGAGAAAGGAGAGTCTCTTCAATAAATGGTGTTGGGAAAACTGGACGGCCACATACAAAATAATGAAGTTAGGCCACTCTCTAACATCCATTCACAAAAATTAATTCAAAATGGACTAAAGACTGGGACATAAGACAAGAAACATAAAATTCTTAGAAGACAGCATAGGAAAGACATTGCATGACACCAGCCTTAGGGATATCTTTGGGAATTCAACTCCAGCATCGTGGGAAGCAAAAAGAAAATAAAAAACCCGGGACTACATCAAACTAGTCTCTTCCTACCTCTTCACAATGGTGAAAGAAAATATGACCGAAACAAAAAGACAACCTACTAACTAGGAGAAGATATTTTTATTTCACATTTCTGACAAGGGCTTAATATCTAAAATATACAAAGAACTCATGAAACTCAATAACAGAAAAATGTGCGATCCATTAAAAAACGAGAAGAGGAATTGAGAGACATTTTTTTGAAGAGAATATACAGATGGCCAACAGGCACATGAAAAGATGTTCCTACTTGCTAGCCGTCAGGGAAATGCAAATCAAAACAACAATGAGATATCCCTTAGACCTGAGAGATTGCCTATTATCCAAAAGTCTGGAAACAAATGCTGGTGAGGATATGGAGAAAAGGGAACACTTTTGCACTCTTGGTGGGAGTGCAAATTGTTGCAACCCCTATGGAAAGTAGTATGGAGATTCCTCAAAAAGTTGAAGATGGAAATCCTATATGATCTCCATCCCACTTCTGAGTGTTTACCCAAAAGATACAAAAACACTAATTCGCAGAGATTTATGCAGACTCATATTTATTGAAGACCTATTCACAATGGCTAAGAACGGTAAACTGCATTAAGTGCCCAATGTCAGATGAATGGATAAAGATGTGGTGCATATACACAACGGAACACTGCACAGTCCTTAGAAGAGATGAAATCTTGTCATTTGAATCAACTTGGATGGATCTAGAGGGAATTATGCTAAATGAAATAAGTCAAAAAAAAAAAAAAAAAAGATACCAGATGACCTCACTCATAGGTGGAACATGACTAGACAAAACAAAGGAAGAGAAAAAATAAAACCAACCCCTGGACACTTGCAATAAACTGAGGTTACCAGTAGGGAAGGGGGAGAGAGACAAGTGGTGACGGAGCCCACTGGACAGTGGTGAAGGACTCTTGGTGACTTGGAGGAGGTTAGGGTGTGTTGACATATATCTGGGGAATGGGGAAATGGCACATATGGAGAATTAATATGAATTAATTTTAATGTGTAAAATCAAAGTTATTGCATTAAAAAATGTTTTAACGTAGTGGCTTGGGCACACCCTGTGGCTCCAGAGGCTGAGGTGCAGGGTCGTGTTGCGCGCCCTGGTGGGGCAACGGTTGGGTCAGTCACCTCCAAGGGTGCAAGCCACAGACCACTGGGTTTGAGTCTCGGGTCTGGGAGAAGCAGCCATTGTGAACAACTAAATAAAAAGAAAATAAAGATGCTTCTTCCTCCTCTCCTTTCCTTCCTGTCTGCCTGCTCACCTTCATTCCTGCACCTTTCCTTAAAAAAACCAAAAAGAAAACATGCAGGCCATGTAAATCCATGTACACACACATCGATGCAACCTGGTGGAGTAGTGATTAGATTCACCACCTCTGGCTAAGCACAGTCCATATACATCCTAGGACACGGGTTCATGCCCCGTGGCCGGGGAGAGCAACCAAGATGAACAGCTAAATATGAATGTTTCTTCCTCCTCTCTCTTTCTGCCTGCTTGCCTCTTCACCTTCATTCCTGCTATACCCTTTTATTTTAACAAAAAATTCCATGAACACTAAAGATAGTAGTGGCTTAAAACAATTTTTTTAATGACTTAGACATCATGATCAAGCAAAATTTATCTGAAGGATACAAGTTTGGTTTAACATCTGAAAAAGCAATGAATGTCAACTTTCAGATCTAGCAACAAAAAAGCACATGACCAACGGACACAGCACATATTTAATAAAATCCGACATCCTTTCACGATAAAAATACTCAAACTAGAAACAGAAGAAACCTCAACCTGAAAAAGGGGATCTGGGTGCGCCCTGGTGGCCTAGCGGTCTAGCACACCCGGAGCAGTCCCACATGCATCCCGACGACCCGAGTTCAAGATCTGAGGCCCGGGGAACAGAATGTGAACAACTAAATAAAAATAAATAAAGCACTTTCTCCTCTCTCTTCCTACCTGCACCTTTTCTTTAAAGAAAAAAAAAAGAAAAGGAAAAAAGGTATTAATGGAAAATTCACAGCTAACAACAGACTTAATGGAAGACTGGCTGCTTTCCCCCTTAAGAGGAGGAAAAGTCAAGACTCTGCTCTCACTGCTTCTATGTGACATTGCACTGAAGGTTCAAGTCAGAGCAATAAAGCAAAAGAAAGAAGGGAAAGGAGGGAAGGAGGGAGAGAGGAGAAAGATAGAAGCTATCCAGATTGGACAGGAAGTAGTGAAACTATCTTTAATCACAGGTGACTTTATCTTATATATATAGAAAACCCTAAGGAAGCCACTAAAAGACTATTAGAACTAATAAGTGAATTCAGCAAGGGTGCAAGTTACCAGATTAATACACAAAAATCCGTTATATTTCTGAGTATCTGAAAAATATAAACACACTAATTCGAAGAGACACATGCAGCACCATGTTTACTGCAGCATTATTTATTATAGCCAAGCACTAGAAACAACCTAAGTGCCCATCAACAGATGAGTAGATAAAGAAAATGGCATCTATACACAAGGGAAACTGTTTAAAAAAAGCAGTATTTCACTAAACGTAATGCCTTATAGGTCCATCTGTATTGTAGCCTGGAATGACACTCCTTGAGATCTTTATTCAATCAGCTTCTTATTCAAATATCAGCTTAAATGCTGCCTCCTCCAAGAATCCTTCACTGAGTATGCAATTTGTTGTTTAACCCTTGGCCCTGGGCCTCAAACCCAGGTCTACAGGCTTCTCTAGCCTGTACCACAGTCCCCTGACCACGGGGGGTGCGCCCTGAGTGCTCATTTTAAAGCAGTCATCCACTCAGTCTCAGCTGCAGTAATTTCATGCTCTAGGTGACTCGTCTTAACTGATCATTTTCTGATTTGTTTCTTTCTTTCTCCAAGACTGTCTGTCGTGTTAGGTGCTGATTCACCAAGGCCATGGTATCTGGCACTCAGTCCCTGCTCCTTCACATGTTAGGAATGAGAAAGGAATAAATTTCTGTATGACTTGGGGCAGATCATTCCTAGTCGCTATTAAATGAAGTTATATGATTAGCTAAACTCTTTGTTTCTGAAAAGCCTTGAAGGCGAGTAAGAGCATTGATGTCAGTGACCACCAGGTGTCGCTAAAGACTAAGACAAGACCATCTGCCCTGCGCTGCAGTTCACGGCAGGGCAGGGCCCTGGCTTCCACCACTGTCAGTCCACCCCTGAGAGGGTCTCCAAGAACGCTGGGAGTCAGCACACGCCTTCCATGTGCCTTCTAGGGGCTACTATGCTGTGAACGGTCTCCAGCAATAGACAACCAAGTAAGAGAGCCAGGGATGGCTCCCGTGTTGTCTCTGGGCCCCAGCCTTCCCATCTGTCTGTCCATTGGACGCAGGCACATTGTCTAGGCCCTGTGATGGAGTCGGAGTAGGAAGAAAGAGGGTGGGAGAGGTGAAGGGTCTCCCGTTCTCTTCTCTCTTCTGCTCTCAGGGTCCTTCCTTTGGGGCAGGAACATGCCCCTTCCTTCTGTGTGTTCCTAGTAGCCACACTTTTCATGGGTCCTTGACTCCTACAGGGTATAACATAATTATTATGCCTGGAATGGGGTAGAAACAACAATACTCCACAGAATTCCTATTGCGAGTCTTTGGGAAACTTCAGGAGGAAGAGAAGAAATGTATTTTTCCAAACCAATAAATATGAAAACCTTAGTTAGCTCAGGGTTCAGCAAGAGGCCCACAGCCAGGCTTTGTGCGCAGGCCAGTGTTTCACACTGGTGGTGTAGAGGGAACGCCAGGACACACCCGCTGGGGCTGAAGGCACCTGCTTACAGAAGAGCCTCAGGGAAACACTGGGCTTCTAAGGTCTTCACTTTCTTCCTTCACACAGAACACAGGCAGTGTGTGCAACAAACTGCTGTGCCTAAGTTCGAGGGAGAGAGGAGTTGTGTTCCTAGAGGAAGAGAGGGAGCTAAAGACAAGAGGAACACCTGTGCTTCAGCGAATCGCATCCCAAGACCACCAAAGCAGTCAAAATGGTTAAAGTGATTAGCTTAGGACCCTGCCCTACCCTCACCCTCATCCTAATTCCACCCAGTCCCCAAAGCAAAGGGAGGTGGGGGGGCTCCCTTTCAGGGGTACACTAAGACCCAGGGCTAATGAGGGACTTTGGAACACAGCCTCCTGGTCCTTGTCACATTCTTGAGGCCAGGCAGGGGAGGAGCTTCCTTCCAACACAGGAGCCACATACCAAGCTGGGGCTTTCCTGGGGAGCAGACCTCAAAGCAAAGAGCAGAATAAAATAAAGTTGAGGTGCATAACTATCCACTTTACTGAGCTATCATTCACGTGACATTCACCCATTGAAATCGCACAATTCAATGGTCGTTAGTATTTTTGGAGTTGCGCAATCTTTGCCACAGTCAACTTGAAAACATTTCATCACCACAAAAAGAATCCCTGTACCCACGAGCACTTGGGTAACAGGGAAATCCCCATTTTTTTCCCAGTGTCTTCCCTTTTCCCACAACCCCGGCCCTATCAACCACCAATCCATTCTCCGTCTCAGTGGACCTGCCTGTTCTGGACATTTCATATAAATGGAATCAAATAGCATGAGGTTTCTTTCACTTAGCATAATGCTTCCAGGTTTTTCCACGTTATAGCATTATGATTAGTACTTCATTCCTTTTTCTGGCTGAATACTATTTCATTATACGGCTAGATTATAATTTGTTTATCCATTCACCATTCGAGTTTCTCTGCCTTTTGGTTCTGCAATGAATATTCATGTACAAGTTTTACTTTGTGTAAACCTATGCTTTCAATGCATTGGGTATATACCTAGAAGTAGAAATGCTAGATCATATGGTAACTTCATGCTTAATCCCTTGAGGCACCGCCTGACTGTTTTCCAAAACAAAGCACCATTCTGCATTCCCACCAGCTATGAATGAGAATTCCAGTTTCTCCACATCCTGGCAAATACCGGTGGTCTTTTGGATTCAAGCCAGTCTAGTGGGTGTGGAGTGGCACCTCGTTGTGGTTTTGATTGATGGTTTCTTAATGAGTAATGATGTTAAATACCTTTCCCTGTGGTTGTCCCCTGCCTGGCCTCAAGAATGTGACAAGGACCAGGAGGCTGTGTTCCAAAGTCCCTCATTAGCCCATTTGTATGTGTTCTTCAGAGAAATCATTATTCAAATCCTCTACCCATTTTTAAACTGGCCTATTTACCTCTTTATTGTTGAGCTATAGAGTTTTATATATATTCTAGCGCAGGGTAGATCTGTGACTCAATCAGATATGTGATTTGCAAAAAATGTCCTCATTCTCCTAGGAGTTATCTTTTTACTTTCTGGATGTTTAATACATATGTTTGAGGATATGTTATTAGATTTTTTAAAAAAGTGAGCATTATTTTATCTTAATGGATTATTTCTATAATCTTTGGTAAATACTCTTGTTTTTCCTTATACATATTTTGTCTTAAATATTATTCGATATTATAGAGCAAAACCAGTATTAGTATTTAGTATTAGAATTTCTATTCATTTACTTTTAGCCTCCCATTACCTTCTTTTTATTTATTGATTTACTTATTTACAGCATAATTCTAGAATTTTTTTTTAAAGAAAGGTGCAGGCATGAATGAAGGCAAGTAGGCAGACAGAGAGGGAAGAGAAAGAAGCACTTTATTTTATTTTTATTTACTTATTTACTTATTTACCCAGGAGTATGTGGCTTGGCTCCTTCAGAGGTGATTGACCCAACTGCTTCTCCACCAGAACACCAGCTCTAGACTTAAAGATCCAATCTGGGCATGTCCTAGTGACTCAGGTGTTCAGTCTCCAGCTCCAGCATAGAGCGTGAGATAAGAGTTCAAAAGCCAGAGTCAGAGGGAACAACCAAAATGAACCACTGAATAAATAGATGAATACTTCCTCCTCTCTCTTCTTCCTTCCTCCCCATTTGCCCACTTGCCTTCATTCTTGCCTGCTTCCTTCTCCTTTAAAAAAAAGAATCCAATCTGACAACCAATCTGGTCAAGTTGGAGTGTTGACAATGATCATGATGCAGGCTAACTGGAGGTGACGGCATGGCAGGAGGAAGGAAAAGGAACCGCCATCTATCGACTGTTAGTTTTCTGCCAGCCCTGTGCTGTATGTGTCCCGCAGGTGGCCTTGCTCAGCACTCACTCTGTGTTGACATAAATATGACTCCTATTGTATCGAGAAAGGAACCAAGGCTCTGCCGTTATATCATCCAAAGTAACACAGCTAAAACGCAGCAGAGTTGGAACCCTGGCTGATTCTAATCAGCCTCCCCACTGCCTGCAGGGGTGTCCTGGAACCCTCCCGGGGTTGGCAGAAATCCAGCTCAGCCTTGAAGATCAGGTTGCGATAGATGGAGAAATTTCCAACAAGAGGGCCAGTCCCTTGGCACTGGATGCCAAGGTGCATCAAGGTCAAGAGGGCAAGACAGTGAGGCCTGTGATCCACTTAACCCAGTTCACCCTCAGAGGTAGAAATGGTTCCCCACATCTCTCTCACCTCCCAACCCCCCTCCTCTTGCATCCTTCTTTCTTTCTTTCTTTTTTGAAAGGTGCAGGCAAAAAATGAAGGCAGGCAGGCAAAAGAGAGGAAGAAACATTTTTATTTATTTTATTTAGTTGTTCATCTTCGTTGTTTCCCCCAGACCCAGGATGCAAACCCAGGTCCTGGGGATGTATGTGGACTGTGTTCAGCCAGAGGCAACAGACTTAACCAGTAAACTACCAGGGTATGACTTCCCCTTGCATTCTCTTGCTCAAGACAACCACAGTAGTGAAAGGTGAGGGCTTCCATAGGAACCTGGGGACAGGTTGATTCTCTTCCAGTGGTGTGTGAGGAAACATGTTTTTAAAGGGAGATGAGAACTTGCCATTGTTAATTTCCAGGTTGTACACATTCCCACCAGGGCTAAATTTTCCACTTCACTAAATGCATTGTTGGGGAGATAGATACCCAGTCAGCTCTCCGATCCCAGAGGAAGCAACTACAGCCCATTACCCTACCTACTCCCTCCTGGAGAAGTCTGCCCAATGCAGGGTAACAGCTGCTACTGGAAGCTGTGCCTGTCCTCTTCCTCTTCCTCCAGTGTCACTTGTCGGAGCTGGAGCAGCAGAGGCCAAAAGCAAGAGCTTGCCCAATGAGTTGCTGGAGACAGTCGAGGCACCTGCGAGTGCTCATGTGCACCTGTATGCAGGCACGACCTGTGTGTGCCCGTCTCTGCCTGTGCACACGTGCTCCTGTGTGTGCATGGACACACCTGTGTGTCTGGGGGCCATTTTTGAGATTGAACCACAATATGAACCTGTAAATGGTGATTTTCTCATGTGAGGTTTAAGAACCCACGTGCTACATATGCTCACAATCGTGTCCGCAGCTACCCTTCCCTGCCTCTGTCCCCATAGGCATGGGAATTTTGTCCATCCAGGGTCCTACCTATGGTCCTAGACAAACCTAGAAACCAACTGGGGTGGAGGTGGGGGTGGTAAAGTTCATGGGAAACAGCGGGATGCTCAGTTCAGCTGGAATCACCGCCAAGGAAGACAGTGAGCCAGTGAGAGGCAGTAGGGGTGGGGCAGAGCCAGCAGTTTATGACGGAGATACTTGAAACCAAGGAAGGGCCCTTCACCCCTCTGCCTGCCTGCACCCTTGGCCCAGTGCACAGAGGCTTGTGGGAAGACAGTGGATAGATTTTGTCTAAATCAACCCAAGGAACCAGTGCTCGCCAACGACCAGTTGCTGCCATCTCTCAAAACAAATGGCAGTTTATTGGCTCTAAATGCCTTTGTTGGTGCGCAGAGCCCAGGGAGAAGCTTGATCCGAGCTGGCCAGGGAGAGACTGAGTTCTCAGAAGGGCGCCTGGAGCCACTACGCCTGCTGGGATCCCCAAGTGTAGCCCAACCCCTGCACTCCTCTTATCCCCGGTATTCCCTTTCCTGCCCCCAGCTCTCTAACCAGCTCACTGTAGGCACCACAGGGCTGGTCGAAGTCCTCCTACAGGATCTGGTTACAACTAGGTTCCTAACTACAGCTGTGCTCACGTGCATCCCTATGCAGGCACAGCTGTGTGCCTGCCACACCTGTGCACACTCATGAGCATTTGCATGTGCATGGACACACTTCTGTGTACCCAAACAGGTATATATGTACCCACCGCATATGCTAGACCATGTGTGTCTAGCCCTTGAACGCCATTTTCTGGGGGTTATTTTGCCAGTAGTTCACATATCACCTACAATGGATGTTAAAATGACAGTCACTGACAGCTGAAAAGTCCCTTAGAAGTTATCTAGTTGGTGCACCTTGTGGCTGATATGCTGGGGTGTGAGCCGCATAGTCTGAGAACCCGGGTTGGAGATCCGGGATCAGGGTGAAAAAACAAAATGAACAACTAAATGAATAAAGA
>RJWH01007900.1:0-35588 GCA_004363575.1 Solenodon paradoxus | reverse complement strand
CCATGTGCTTTTCCAGTTCCTCTGGAATTGGGGGACTCCCAAAGGCTGAGACCTCTGCCTCTGTAATTTGGTTTTCTCTTAGCTTTGGGGATTCTTCTAAATTTGGGAGTGCCTCCATCTCCAATGGCTGGTATTTGTGGCAGGGATTCCACTCAGAACCTCTCTGGAATTTGTGCCTGATGTGCCTTCCACTGGATTTTGGGGTCCCCAGCACCCCACATGGATTGGGGGTCCCCTCTGTGTCTGCCCCACCATTCAAGGACTCCCCTCTTTCTTCACCAAGAAGCACACAATTCTGCTGGGCCTTTGTTTATTTTGTTTCCGGACTCTTCTTGTGGGGTTCAGAGCCGCTGAGGGTTGGGGTGAGTCCAGGCAAGGAGTGGAGGTTGGGTAGAGGTGCAGACCACACAAACAGCGCCACTGCACGCGTCACCACAGGCGTCACGATGAACGAGGACCACATATGCCAAGCACGGCACGAGAGGAGGCCACGTCAGTCACAGACACAGACATCACGGCAAAGGTGGGGAAGCAGGGGACCACTGGCCTTCCATGTGCAAAGGATTCTGGGAGGATGGGTAGTTTGCATATTTAAAGACAGCTGTCAGAGGCAGGAAAGTGGAGTGGGGGTGGGGGTCCCTGGGAGACTGAAGGGTCCTAGCAGTGGGAGGAGTTCCCGGTGTGTCGAAGGAGGTGGTGTATGTGTGTGTGTGTTGAAGGGAAATCCTTGTGGGACTGGGTGGCAGCGTTTTAAGAGGTGGATCTCCAGAGAGCTGGGAGATCCTTGGAAAGGGATGCAAAGGTGGGGGTTTCCTAAGGATGGGAAATTTTGATGGGGAACAGGTGAGATCTGGAACCAGGGGTAGGGTTTTCCATGGATGTTGGGACTCCAGGAGGGGACTCAGTGGTGTTAGGGCCAGAACGGGTTGCCTGGTGTTTGGGAACTTCTGGGAAGGAAAATGTACTCTGGGGAGACCCAGAGTGAAGGTTTCAGGAATTTGGAGGTTCTCAAACCGAAAAGTAGGTCTTAAAGTGAGTGGGAGTGGGGCTCTAAAAGGACTTGGGAGTTCCAAATGTGAGAATTGGATTTAGGACCAAGAGTGAGGTTTCCCAAGGGACTTGGGCATTCTGAGGAATGAGATGAGGGGTCTTGGCGAACCAGGAGAGAGGGCTTCTTAAGGGATTTGGAGATTCCAAAAGTGAGAAATGGATTCAGGGCCCAGAGAGGGGTTGCCCAGGGATTGGGGGTAGGGGTTTCTCAGTGTGGGGTGTCAGTCGGAGAAGAGGCTGGCGAAAGACTTCCTCAGGCTGCGGATGGTCTCAGCTTTCACCTCGTCCTGGCTAAGGCTGGGCCTGGGCGGGGCTGGCTCTGGAAGGTTGAAGGCATTGGTCAGAGACTGGGATTTGCTAGAGAGAGACAAGGTGGAGGCATGGGAGGAAGGGGGGGGAAGAGGAAGGGAGGAAGGGGAGAGAAACACAACGTTACCCCAGGCCCGGCCCCAGCCCTGCCCCTCTGGTCCTGGGGCTGTGCCTCCGACCCACCCACCATCGTGGGCCTGGACCCTGATGGGCTCTCAGAAGAGTGAGGGAGCCCCTAGACAGGCTGGGTGAACTTGGATCCAGGGTGAAGTCTGGGGTTAAAGAGTCCTGGACTGAATCTTCTTTTCAGCTTCTAGGCTAGATTGGGGGGAGTTTGATAAAAAGGTGCAAGATGGGCAGAAGACTTTCAGTTTAAGGATGAGGAGTCTAGAAGGGACGATGTGCGGTGAGGCAGGGAGCACTTTTGAGCTGAGTTCGGCAGTGTAGAATGGTCCTGAAGAGGCAGAGCCAACGGTGAGATGATTTGGGAGGAGGCTGAGATAGACCATAAAGAAATCAGGATGGACCAGAAAGGAACCCAGACAATAGGGGAGGGATGAGGACCACTGGGGAAAACTGTGAGGTGACATTGGAGGACTCAGTTGGGCCAGGAGTTTGGGGGATTGGTTGGGAGATGTCAGTTTGGGAGCAGGAGGGAATCTGGTTGGGAAAGAGATGGGGGACTAAAGGAGGGTCAGCAAGTGGGGGACTGGAGGAAGGTACTTTCCTGGGGCCTAGTGGGAACAGTCTGAACTGAAAGTGGGATTTCTCTGGGATGGAGGGGACAAGCCTCTGTGAACTGAAGGAAGCAAAAGGTTGGGGGTGGATCTGGCTTGGACTGGAGGGAGAGTTCTCAGGACCCCTGGATCAGACCCAAGTTTGAGAATGGGGACTGCCCTCCTGGTGCAGGAGCTTGCTTTGTAAGCAGCAAGGTGAGGGCTGCCGTGAGGTCCCCTTACTTGAGCTGGGGGTGCGGGGGTCCCCCGGCAGCGGCGATGGCAGGTGGCGGCACATCCTGGCTGGGCTTCTGAGCCAGCTGTGGCTTGGCAGGACGTCCAGCGGGGCCTGGGCCGCTAGGCCGTGGCTGCTGTGTGGTGGGTGGCCCAGTGCGGGGCATGGGGCCCGCCTGGCTGGCCTGGCGTGTGGGGCCAGCGGGGCCTGGAGGCTTCTGGGGTGGACCCTGGCGCTGCTGGCCACCAGGTGGAGCCCCTGAGGCCTTTGGTGGGGCCTGACCGGAGACAGATGTCTGACGGGTAGCCTGTGGGGGGCCCGCCTGGCGCTGGGGTGACGGGGAGGCAGGCGGCCGGGCTGCTGGAGGTACCCCAGGTCCTCCCGCCACTGACCGCGACTGGCGGCCTTGACCTTGGGTCAGTGGCGGGGCCTGGGACGCAGGCTGCTGGGGTGCTGATGTAGGACTTGGTAGGCGCTGGGGCAGGGGACTGCCAGCTGGGGGTCCAAGGCCGGAAAGGTGCTGCTGGCCCTGTGGGGGCGGGCGCTGCTGCAACGGGGGTCCCTGGCGTTGGGGGCCTGGACCTGGCTGTGGAGGGCCGCCTGAGGGACAGAAAGAGAAGCACATGTGTGAGAGTGATAAGTGGGAGCCGAGTCAGGGGCCCAGGAAGCCCGTTCCTCGCTTACCCTGTGGCGGGGGTCGTTGCTGAGCTGGGGGCCCCGCGGACTGCTGGGAGGTCTGGCGGCCCAATGGCAGGGCCCCTGGGGACGGAGTCTGCGGCAGAGGAATGGAACAGGAGAGGTTAAAAATAGTGAACAGCCTGGGGAGCATCAGCCAATGAAATAACACGGGTTCTGGGTGTTGCCACATTTGTGGCTGAGCTAAAGGGATACCAGATTGTGGGGTGGGAGATTTGGTCCCAGGCTTGGGGTGGGAGTGGGGAAGTCAGGGACAGCAGCTATTTCGTTTTTAAAAAACACCCGGTAATAGGATGCACGTGTGACTGCCATGCCTTAGCTTGCTGTTATCAGCTCTATGACACAGTGCAGCCAAGAGCTGCCCTTCCAGCCAGGAGACCCGCCCCCAGGGCCACCCTGGCCCTGGCTTAGCACTAGAGCCTGACCTGGCTGTGGGAGCCCCTGCCAGGGGAGGCATCCCGCTGCCGCCGAGGTAGGGCCTGGGCCATCTTGTTGACCACCAGCTCTACAATGAGCTGCTTGTCTTCATCCTGGTGGTCACCAATCAGCGGCATGGAGGAGCCTACCACCTAGAGGAGGAAAGGGGAGCCAGTGAGGAAAGGCTGGCAGTCTGTGTGAGGGGGACAGTAAGCAAATGTTTGAAGTTGGCTGAAGGCCAGGCTGCTGAGAAAAAAGTTCCAGTTTGAGAACCACTGATTTTGTAGGTGGGGGAAGGCTGGTAATTTATTTTCCATGGTTATTTTACAGTTCCACAGAAGAATGCTCACAAGAGCACAGGTTTTATTGTGCAAATGAGAATTCAGATCTTAGCTTTGCACTTTAATAACTGTGTGTCCTTGGTACTTTCCAGACCTCAGTTTCCAAATGTGCGAAATGAAGATGAAAAGAGTATATCTCTTACCAGAGTGTAGTATTAAATGACATCATGCAAGTAAAGCACTTAATGTATAAGAAATAGAAAATAAACAATTGATGAATATTAAAGGAAAAAGTTGAGAGAACTGGTGAAAGCCAGCAATTTTAAGTGTTTCCTAATACACCTAATGTTTCATGATAATATTTCCATATAATTCTCTACTTCAAGCAGCTTAAAATCTAGCTTGAAAAGAACAAGAATATGAAAGCAAACTGAACAGATGAAAAAAATTAAACAAGGACTACAAGAATGATAGGACTTTAACAAGCAAAAATAAGCATTTGTTAAGAAAGTTAGGTTGTATTAAAAAAGGAATGAGTAAGCATCAGGCTTAAAAGCATGGGCTAAGGAATGAAAGGTAAAAGAATTTAAATGGAGGGAACTTTCATTCAGTTAATATAGCCTACAGAGCAAAAAAAAAAAAAAAAAAGACAAACCAACAGAAAATGGGCAAATGAGATGAACAGGTATTTCACAGAAGAAATACAAATGGTCGATAAATGTATGTAAAGCTGTTAACTTCACCAACAATCAAAACAAGATACTACCATACATGCATCAGTTTGGCACCAGGGAAAAGAAATCTGAGACAGATACCAAATGTTTTTACCAGCTATCTTTACAGTTTACAAGTATTCACGGTACTTAGCATTGGGCTGCCCTGGTGGAGTAGCAGTTTTGGTCATCCACCTCCAACTGGCACAATCCACATACATCCCAAGAACCCTGGTTTGCCACCCGGGTGCGGGGGGAAGGGGGCAAGGTGGGGGGAACAAGCAAGATGAACAACTGAAAATAAATGCTGCTTCCTCCTCTATTCCTGCCTGCCTACCTGCCTACTCAACTTCATTTCTATCTGTAATTTTTCTTTAAAATATTATATATATAATTCTTTTTTTTTTTTAAAAAAAAAAAGGGTATTTAGCGCAAAGTAGAGCCCATAAACCAAATTTCCATGCTCAACGTGGTTTTGTATAGCCCTGAGCTAAGGATGGTATTTTATATATTTTTAATGGTTGAAAAAAAATCAGAAATGGGTGCACCCTGGTGGCCTAGCAGTCGAGTCCACTGGGTGTAGTCCGCATACATCACAAGGTCCCCTGTTCAAGACCTGGAGCCAAGGGAAACAACCAAGATGAACCACTAAATAAAATAAATAATGTTTCTTCTCTCCCTGCCTGCCTGCCTGCCTGTGCTCACTTTTCTTCCTGCCTGCACCTTTCCTTTTAAAAAAAAAAAAAAAACGGAAAATTTCATGATGTGATAATTCTATGAAAAATAAATTTCAGTGTTCATATACAAAGTTTGATGGGAGCTCAGTCACACTTGTCTTTTTTTCTTTTGTTTTTTAAAGGAAAGGTGCAGGCAGGAATGAGAGGGAGTGACAGGCAGGAAAAAGTACTTTATTTTACTCAGTTGTTCATCACTGGTGGTTTCCCCAGCTCTGGCTCCTGAATCAGGGACCTTGGGAAGTATGCAGACAGTGCCTGGTTTTAGCCTCTAGGCCACCAGGGCGCACCACGCTTGTCCGTTTTTTTGTTTTGTTTTGTTTTGTTTTATTTTTTTTCTCACATATTGCCTGAGGCTGCTTTTGCAGACTTGCGTACTTGGCACTAGAGACTAGATGGCCTAGATGTAAAGTCTAAAATACCGTCTGGCCCTTTGCAGAAATCATTAGCTGAACTCGGATTTATCATGTGCCAGGTGCTTTGTCCTTTACAGAGAACTTTGTGCTTTACAGGGTACTTTACAGTTTACAAAGCCCCTCACCCTTTGCAAAGGACTATGGGATATATGGCACATTTGGACTTAGAAAGTGATTTGTAAAGGTAATCACTGTTTACAGAATGCTTTGTGATGCATGAAGCATGACTGTTGACCAAACATTCTGGATTTTCAAGGTGTTTCACAGTTTGTAAGTTACAGTTACTTTTGCAAAGGGCAACACTATTTTCAAAGAGCTTTTCAGTTTTTAAAGTGCTTTGCTTCAAGAACAAGGACTTTCCAGTTCATAGAAACACTTTTTTTATAAAACTTGTTTAAAAGTTTTATAAAGCACTGAGTTGTTCACCAAGCACTTCCTGATTCATTGCTGTTTGCCAAAGGCCTCTCAGTTCACGTAATACTTTAAAGGTTACTAAGTGCTTTGCCATTCACCGAGATGTCTCAATTCATAGAGCACTTTATAGTTTGTTAGGTGTTTGCCGTTTGCCAGAATGTCCCGTTTCACAAAGAAACCTTACAGTTTACTAGACAATGCCATTCGCGGAGAACCTTCTGGACCACTGAGTGCTTCCATTTTTCAGAGTATTGCTGCCATGTGCCTGCTCCTCCCGCCGTGCCCCCACCAATCCCTGGGTGCTCCCACCTCAATTATGTGATCCCTTCCATCCTTGCCATGCAGCGCTTCCACCGCGCAGATGTCCAGTCCTCCAAAAATCTCTGAGCACGTGTCCACCCACAGCTTGTACCTGCCAAGACATGGGGCAGGAGAACCTGTCAGTACCTTGCGCAGGGGGCCACACTCCCACCCTCCCCTCTCGCATCCTGAGTCAGGACACCCACCGGTCAGACATGGCAATCTGCTCCAGCATTGCAGAGCCAGTGTTGGTCTTCCAGTTCCCCGACACAGATGTCCTCCTGGGGAACAAGAGAAAGGCTCAGGGAGAACTGAGCTGCCCGCGGCGAGACAGCCCTCCACCTCAGTCTCTCCACTCACATGTAGGCCTTATAGTTCTGTCCAATCTTCTGGACACGCACATCATATTTGGCATCAATGAAGGGCTCGGCAGTGGCATATGTCTTGGTCAGTGCCACAACACTTGCAATGTCCTGGAAGTCATGCTGGTTGTCAACTTTGACCTGTGGGAGTAGGGCAGGTACCGGGGCCTACTTAGAAAGGGGCAGCAGTGGGCAGTTGGGTGCCTGGGGTGGCAGCATGCACACATGACAGAGGAGCTAGGTACACAAAAATCGCCGGTCACAGCAAGGCACTCAAGCACGCATAATTCTGTGAACACGCAAACAACATCAGGTGTATGCAACTGTGAACATAAACACCACTGAATTATCCACTCGGGGTAAGTTGTGTGGTGTGAATGAGATCTCAGTAAGATGGCGGGAGAACTGTGTGCGTATACAGTACACACATATGGGCACCCAGACAGAGTTGTGTGCGCGATATACAAACATACAGAAGCACAGACGCAAACATACATATTCCGGGTCTGCTTTCTACAGACACAGAAACAAAATTAGATGGATAAAAGGCATACAGGACCCCGAGACCCTTGAATGGAGAAGACCATGTTGCATGCGTTCCACACGGAAGCTTGCATCTAGACGCAGACATGGTGCTGCCTACACCAATGTTAACAGGACACGTAAAACTGGCGGAATGCACAGGAAAAGTTAGGCTAAGGTGATCAACTGGATGGGATAGGAAAAATACATGTAGAAAAAGACACCCCAAGACACAATCATGCAGAATTACATGTGGCTGCCTGTAATATTGGTCTGTATAGTTGGTATGGCATTTACAATGGTGGGAGCGTGCACCATTTACAAATGTCCATATACACACCCCACCCCGGGACTCACCTTGCCCATTCCGGAGTGCGCATGCCCCATCTTCACAACCACAGGGTAAGTTGTGCTGCTGAGCTGGTAGGGTGGAAAGGCAGAGCATGGTCAGGGAAAGAGGGTGAATTGCCAGGGGTGGAGGTGGTGCTGAGGGGAGCCCATCCAGCTGGAGCCACATTACGCACCACTTCCCAGAAGAGGTGAGCCAGAGATAGGCAGATAGCAGCGGGGGCACATGGTGCCTCAGCCCAGAATCGAACCCAAAGCCCTGCCTGCCTGTTCCCGCTTCCGTCATCGCCACAGCCCAGACTTCCTGTGCTTGTGTTCCCAGGAAAAGGCAAGGGCTCAGAGTGGGGGATTTCCAGAAAAGGGAAAGTTTGTTTTTATAGGGCACGGATGATAGAGGAGTGAGTGAGTGAGTGCATGTGCATGCCTAGGGGTGGGGGGTGGGCATGTAGCAACTGGGTCCTTCTGCCAGGCCTTGTGTGTCAGCCATCCAAACATAAACACCCCCACACAAAGCCGCAGAGTTCAGAACTCCACAACCAAACTCAGATGCCCACAGATGTTGAGATCCACAAACTAACACAGGCCCCAGGGCACACCGTGCTCTCCAGCTGCGCAGAGACCGGTAGTCACTCATTCAGCCAGGTGCTCAGACACAGCCAGCACCTTTGGGCACACAGTCCTCCCTCCCCGAGCCCCAACTCTGGCAACAGAGGGACACAGAACAAGAAGGGTTATTACCCATGCAGCACAAACCACCCTCAGAAGCACCGAGGTAGAATACAGGGGCACATAGTCCACGCACACGCACGCACACGCGCACGCGTCACTACTAGGATGTGCACAACACAGGTGGCTACTCTACAAATAGAGGCACCTGCAACTTCTAGGTCTTCACGTTACCATAGAGACTCATAATTCATAGACCCCCAGCACACTCCTGGGCACACAAAAGCTTATGTAGGGACACACACACGTGCCTTGTCAGGCGTGTACCGCATGGAGACGCACACACACAGAGACACCCCCAACCCTCCTAAATATATAGACAATATTCTTGGTAGGATGTGAGCGCGCTCACACACACATGCCCACACCCCCACACTCAGGTGTGGTGATAACCTCCTCTCTCCTAAACCTGGGCAGGGCCGAGTGGATGGAATCCACCCAGCCCCATCCACCTCCATCTAGCAGACTCTCGCTCGCTGGCCAGACCACGCCCCGCCCTCCCGCCTGGCCTGGGGCGAGCAGATGCTGCCAGAGACAGCATTCCCATTTCCGGAGGGGTTGCTGGGGTGGCTGGCGGTTCCCGACAGGCACAGGAAACACGCAGGCTCAGGGTGACCTACTGACCTTCAGTCCTCACCCTCCCTCTGCACCCCCACCTTCCTCATTTCCCAAATGCCGAGCGTCATGATGGGGCACTGAGAGGCACTGCATTGGGACAGGGACGTGGGTGCCCCTAGCTAGCATTCCAGAGAAGATACAAGATCCTCAGGCACACACACAGCTTAAAGAAATGAACACACACCCACAATCACATGCGCAGCCTAGACCCAATTTACAGATAGATATACGACTCCCAGAAGCCACACAAAACATGAGGCTATACAAAGCCCTCAGATACACCCCCCCCACACCAAGGGGCACACATAACTGTCAGGGTTAGAACAGCAGAGAGCTGTGCACAGCACTCATGTACATCCTCTAGTTTCTAGGGCCTTCTTTTCAAGAAGCCTCCTTGTTTCTGGTGGACCTAAGCCTGAACACAACATGGTGGTCTGTGTATGTGCGTGCCCACACATATGGGCATGCAGGGAGCTCTGCACTTTGGGATTCCCCGGTGAGCCCCAGGTTTGAAACTTGGCCATACAGGACCCCAGGCAGGTCATTTAGCCACTCTCTGGGCCTCAGTTTCCTGATCTGTACAAGGGATCTAGTCCATCATCAGGTCTAAGCACTTGGTATGTTGTGGGGATAGTCAGGTGTCTGCCTGGCACAACCCAGCTCTGTCCATGGCCCCCACACCCATCTCGCACCTCAGATGGTCACACCCAGACACCCCTCCGAGAAACCCCACCGGTTCTGAAACCTGAATGCACAAAAATCCACACATGTAAGCAAAACTGCTGATGCAAGTTTCGGCTAAACAGAGCTGGTGTCAAAATCAGGGTCAGCAAGGGACTGCTACAGTAGTTTCCCTTCACCCACTTCTCCTTCAACCTCGTCACTGACTTACTCAGCCCCCTGGCTCATTCACTCTCACTCCCCCACTTTCACAATCGCCTTGAATTTCTGGCTTCCTTCCCTCCCCTTGTCTGTTCTCCCCATTGGAGGCATTTCTTCACTCACATTCCTGGGCAGGTTGCTTGCCCCCTTTGTGTGTTTCAGTTTCCTCATGTGTCTAATAAAAATATGAACAGTCTCTAACTCACAAGGATGTCGTGAGGAACAGATTAGTTATTTCGGGGAAAACAGCACAGGATCTAACATGCCGGAAGTTTCCATCCTCACAAAGTGCTGGTACCACTATTATTTTGCTTTCACATTCCTTCACAAGCCAACTCTTAGTTAACAAGGAGGTAGTGGGGAGTGACTGAGAGATAACATACTGACAGAGATGTTAGAACAAGGCTTCATAGCCAGGAAGCACCCCATTAGTGCTGCTGGTAGTTTTCGTATTTGTAGCACTGGTATTGGTGCTGTTGATCAGGCTCACCTGCCTGAGTTAATCAAGCTCAATGGCCAAGAGTGTAATGGAGACGGAATGAAATAATTTACCCGGACTTGAGAGCACAGCAGACAGCATGTGTTCAATGAGTGGCTGCCATCATCACTGTCATTTTCAGACAGGAGCAGGGCGGGGGTGGGGGCTGGTGGGGAAGGGGCAGGGCAGATGGGAGAGGATTACTGTTGTACTGATTCACTGATTTCTTTCACCACCGTTCAACTGCCCCCACTTCCCAACAGGCTTAATTCGTCAGAACCACCCCCTCCCAGCTTGCTTGCCAGGACTGGGCCCTGCCTAGGTTAAGATCCTGGTGCCAATTAGCCTAGGTTCAGATCTCAACCGTGCCCTGTGATCCTGGGCAAGTTCTTTAATCCCTCTACATCTCCTATTTCCTCGTCTGTAACATGGAAATAATCATGGTACCCATCTGAGAGGCATACTGTGAACTGGGAGGGAGATTAGCCAAGCACCTGGTACACAGCTGGTGCTATATAAATGCTGGCTACACCCGCTTCTGTGGTTCAGGAGGCTAAGGCTCAGGCTGTGAAAGCTGTGGACCTGGATTCAAGACCCAGGATTGGGGTGCGAGGGGAAAAGTAAAAGATAAATGCTGACTACTTGTTTGTGTTTTTGAGAGGGAATTTGACCCAGGCTCTGGCTCCAGGCCATTTGAGTTCAAATCCCAGTCCTGCCACTTATTAACGGTGACCTTGGGTAATAAGTCACTTAATCTTCTTTGGTGCAGCAGTTTCCCGACCTGTATTCCTCTTCCATTCACCTGTCTTATCTCCCTCCACTGCCTGTACTTATAATTAGTTTTCTTTCTGCCCTCCCCCCACCTCCTTCACCAGAACGTCAGACCTTCCAGGACAGGAGTTCCTGTGTTTTGTATATAGGTGCTGGACACAGAGTAGGTGCACAAGAAATGTCTGCTGAAGGCATAAGTACATTTGGGCTTCAGTGGGAGGGGTGATGCAGGTAATTGGATAGACTTGGGGGTGAGTTTGGGGACGTGAGGGGTTGCACTATTATCTTTCATTGAGACAGTCCGAAAATACTGGAACCTGATTTGGAGTGGGGAGGGAAGCGGGGCAGAGGAGGGTGCAGCTCCTTTTTGGGCAGCCCTTGGCCCGCCCCTTGGCCTCTACTGTTGGTGGGCGGGATGAGTAATGCATCCAGGAAGCCAGGAGGCCTGTGGTTTCCGCACCATCACCCCGCCCCTTTGAGTGGACATTTATCCTGGCAGCCCTGGCCGTGCCACCATAGCAGCAGACTCAGCGCCTAGAAGCTACACCAGAGGTAGGCAGAGACCGGGGCGGCTCTTGGGGCCTGGAGCTGGGCTGCAGCCGGCATGCCAGACATCTGGCTGTTCAGCCTGGCGGGTGGGTACCAGGCCCCTGGGCTGGTCAAGGGGGAGAGGGTGGGGGGCCCAGAACTGCTCCTTTGAACTCCTGACATCCATCCTCAACTCCCCCGAACCCATGAGCCTTTAATACCCCAGATGCCTCCCAAGCTGCCGACTCACCTAAATTCCCCCATTGCCCTTCAAAAATCCTCTACCCCCAAATGCTTGCAACTCCCTCAAATTTCCTTAGCTGCCAATTCGTCAGACTCCTAAATCTCCAGCTCTCTAAACCTCAAAATTTTCCTCTCCTCTCGAATCCCGCAGGTGGCTCACCCTCTGGAGACTCCAAACTCTCTAAACTCCCTAAGCCCAAGTCCTCCAAAGCCCTCATCTCCTCCAACCCTTACCTCTCAGCAGGCACAAACTCAAAGCTCCCAATCTTCCCCAAGCCCCCAATTCCCCACCCCCAAATCCCTCACCCTTCCAACTTCCCTGAGCTCTCCAGCTCCTCAAACTCCTCCAAAGATCATAATCTCCCAACTCACCCAATGCCCGAAATTGCTCAAACTCCACAATCCCTAAACTCACCTGACCCTCTGCGCCCCGAAATTTCTCTGGGCTCTCCACATCCCAAACTCCCTTAAGATTCTCAAACTCCCCAGTCCCTCAAGCCCAAGTCCAGTTGCCCCATCCCCCTGTAGGCCCTTGGGGGTAGGGTGGAATGGGAGGCCTGCCCAAGAGCGCCAGTCAGCAGGGCTGGGGGCCACCTGACGTCTCCTCTCCACTTCTGCAGCACCCACCATGGCCCCCTTTGCACCCCTGGCCTCTGGCATCCTGCTGTTGCTGTATCTGATGGCCCCCTGCAGGGCCTGCTCCTGTGTTGCAGCCCACCCACAGACGAACTTCTGCAACTCCCACTTCGGTTAGTGGGGACTCCACTGCCCACCCAATCTACCAGCTGGCTTCCCTCTCAGTCCCGTGGGGTTCATAATGGTGCCTGCCTCTAGAACAGCCCCCCTCAGTCCCGCATGGACTCTGCTTTGGCCATACTGGCACCCTCACCTTCCATGATTACTCCAGATCCAATTCCGCCCAGGGACACTGTACAGGCTGTTCCCTCTGCCTGGTAGTCCTTCCCCTTAGGCATCCACATGGGTGGCTGCCTCAGATGTCACCTTAGCATGGTGGCCTTCCCTGATCGCCTGGTTTAAAAGCTTAACCCCTGGTCCCCTGGTATTCCTAGCTCTGAAATTCCCCATCACATTGAACACTTTACAATTTCCATAGACTTCTTGTTTTTGCTTGTGTGTAGTCTGTCTCCTTCTGGCTAGAATGTGAGCTCCGCCAGGGAAGGAATTTTGCGTTTGTTCATCGTTGTGTCCCTGACACCCAGAACTGTGCCTGTGACACAGTCGGTGCTCCAAAATATTTGTTGAGCGAAGGAACACACGATGAATAGATGAAAAAGACACAAAAAGCAGTGCCTGGTGAGGGGTAGGCGCTCAGTAGACAGACACATCAGTGAACAGGTGTGTAAATGGCTTCGTGCGCTGTCTGGCACCTAGCGATGCCTACTGAAGTCGGTGCTTTGCTGATAATTGTGGTTGTGACTGCTTCATTTTGTTGGCTCATTTGTAGTCCCTTTGACTCCTTCCCTCCCCCTCTTCTGCAGTCATGACAGCCAAGTTTATGGGGGAGCCAGAAGTCAACCGGTCCCACCTGGGCTTACTGTACCAGCGTTATGAGATCCAGATGATCAAGGTACCCTTCCAGCTCCTTCCCCAGAAGTTCCTAGCACTGCTCCCTGGCAAAACAGGGGCCTCTGGCCACTGGTTGGCCAGGAGGTTAGCTGGGATCTCGATCTCAGGAATTGAGCTCTATACCTTCAGGGGAGAACTGGAGTGGGGCGGTCCTGTCAGTAAACGAGACTCTTGCCCTCATTCCCTGACAGCTGTTGAGAGACACCGATACCTTCAGGAATGCCACGGACCTCCGCTTCATCTACACGCCCACCATGGAGAGCCTCTGCGGCTACACCCACAAGGCACAGAATAGCAGCGAGCTGTTTCTCGTCTCCGGTGAGGCCCTGCCCCCGCTCGCACGGTGCCACGCCAACCCTCCCTCAGGCCCACCCGGCCTCCGGGAAGACGTCAGCCTATCTGGAGGCCGGGGCTTTGCCCTTCGGGGTCCGCACTCCGGGCACACCAATCAGGCGCCAACCTTGCCCCCAGCCCAGCCGATCGGAAGCCGCGGGTTGCAAATTTCTCTCCCTCCCTCCCCCGCCCCCAGGACAAGTGTGGGATGGGCAGCTGCATGTCACCTCCTGCAACACGGTGGTTCCCTGGAGGAGTCTGACTAGTGCTCAACGCCGTGGCTACACCAGTGACTATAGCAAGGGCTGTAAGAAATGCAGAGTGAGTACCTGGGTCCCGCCCGCTCCATGAATGGCCGTCCTTGGGCTCTTCTGCAAACCATGGCTTATTTCTTGCTCCCTCTGGCTAGTCTTTGTCCCAGGGAGGGCTATCCCTGATCTCTCATGCTGCTCCCTGGCAATTCCAGTTGTTCCTCTGCCTTTTATCTGATACGTGGGGACTGGCAGGTGCTTGAACCTTCCGGCTGCTTCCTTGCGACTGTTCTGTAGCCCCACTGTCTGTTTTGACCCCCTGGGAGTGTTTCTTGGTTCCCTGTAATATTCTCCAAGAACCCAACATGCTATTTCCCCAAACCGACCGATATCCCAGCACATGGGATTGTGTCTCTGCAGCTCTGACTGTTCCACACAGGAGGGCTTGTTAACCTCATCCTTCTGACTCCTCCCAGATGGCCCTGAATGTTGTCTAAACCCAGTGACCATCACTGAGCACCCCCAGTCTTCCTTCTCATGCTTAACTTCCCCACCTGCCAGCTGTTTCCTACAGTTGTCGATGATATTTCTCTCTCCCAGGGGACAGTTTCTCAGGAGGCCTGCCTGCCTGACCCCCTAGACTGTTTTCAACCACCATTCTAGGAAACCAGTGTCTCACTGGCTTACTAGTCACCTCATGGAACCCAATGACTGTTCCCCCAGTGGGAGGGAGAATTCTTGAGTCTGTACCCATGTATGGTAATACCAGGTCTCCTCAGAAGCTCCGTGTTGAAAGTTGAGGAGGAGAAAGTGCAGCTCTTTACAGGAGGTAGGGGCAGAAGGAGAAGCCCTCACATATGTGTCCTCTTCCCTCATCCAGGTGTTTTCCTGTCCCACCGTCCCCTGCACTATTCCGAGTGACTTGCATTGCTTGTGGACAGACCAGCTCCTCTCAGGTTCTGAGAAAGGCTTCCAGAGCAGCCACCTTGCCTGCCTGCCAAAGGAGCTAGGGCTGTGCACTTGGCACTTCCTAGAGAAAGAGACGTCCAGAAGCTGAAGCCTGCACAATATTCATCCCCTCTCCCCCTCCTGTCCTTCTATCTGTCTCTAAGATAATGAAATAAAGAATTACCACCTAGCATGCAGTGTCCCTGTGTGAGGTCTGGGAACAAAGTCATGTCACTGATGACTTGGTGAGAGCACCCTGGGACCAGTGCTGAGTGGGGCGAGGTGTGCAAAATGTTGGCTTTTTATCTTTTACATACACTTTAAGCTATTGGTACTCATTCTCTACACTGACGTTAATACAACGTCTACCACATCACTGATTTAACCTACAGTATCAACCACAACTTATGGATTATCTCTCTACTCAGTACCTGAAAACATTTACTAAACGAATTTATCACTTCTGTTTACACAGGGTTTTTTAGTTCATAGATCACCCCAGTGCTGACGAATGACTACCTCCATGGCAAATTCCTCTGGCTGACAGGTTCATTGACATGTGCTCTGACTTTTAGCAAACAGCTCTCCTCCTTGTCTCAGGCATTGTCCTGCTGTCCAGTGAGGACGCCGTGCCCCACTCAGAGCAGTGGATGATACTGTCCCCAAGCTTAGGTCTTGTACTGTGAGTCTGACTTCAGCAAAAGGGGAACCCCTAGGGGCCCTCACCAGCTACCCATGGCTTGTGGGAGATTCCTTGGGAGTGGCAGTTTGGAGGATAGGAAGAAATGTGATCTGGAAATCCCCCAGCTCTGCCTTTCTCTGTCTCCTCCCTCACTCCTCTGACCAGCCCTGAAGGAGACAGTGACAGTAGTGAGGTGCAGGTAGGGTTTGAAATCAGGACCAACCAGGTGTGCCAGCCCACACCCCTAAATACGAGTGTCCCCTTACTGACACTAAGGCCTCTAGAGCCTCTCTTTTCTGGTTCATCTTCCCCCATAACACCTGAGGGAGAGAGACCTTCCAAGAGTTCCCCTCCTTAGAGCTTTTTGCTTCCATGGCTGAGGTCCAGGCCCCTCTGGCCCTTCCCAGTCCCTGGTTCCAAAGGTCCTGATTCAAGTGAGACCCCTGGAAACTGGAATTTCAGATTGGTGCAAACATTCAGTGGGACACTCAGGTGTCCTGCTGACCTGAATCTGCTTGAAAAGGCTCTAATGTATCTTCTTTAGTGAAGGAAAGGAACTCCAGATTCCTTCCCACCAGATTATCTACTGTTCCTGCCATTAAAAACCCAAGTCTCCTCCTGGGCCTTCTGGGTTACAAAGTGTGGGCCCTCGTCCTCTCTCCCGCTTTTGGAACATTTTTGCACCCTGGGAGGTTCCCCCAGGGTCCAAGGTCCTGGGTCCGGATGGGTGGATTCCGAACATCCAGAGCGGGGCATATCCACTACAGCACCAATTTCTGCAGAAACATCTGTACTTTGGTTATGTACTGGGAAGGTCTGAACCCATCCACCAGAGATAAATGGCAGCCTTCACTGCTGGGTACAACTGCAAGAACAGGGCCCAGGTCACGGAGGCTTTATAGTTATTGGTCCAGCTGCCTGCGAGAGTTTAGCAATGACAGTTCGCCAAAACCCAGTACCAGCTCCCTGCACGCTTACACTGGTCCCTGACTCCAGGGACCCTTCGCTGAGCCCCCAGCTATTATAACCCCTGGGAGGAAGGTAGAGTAGAAAATGGTAGGGGGAAGACGGGCCCCAGTGTGGCGGGCATTCTCCTGCCCACCTGCAGATAGTGCCTTAGACCAAGACCCAAGGGTTCACAGACAGGGCTGGCCACCAGGCTCTGCTGTGGCCCTATTCACAGTCTAGAACAACACGCAACGCTGCCTCCTTCAGACCCAGCAGGAGCTCCTAGCAGGATCTGTAGTCCTGGGGTCATACATCCCCACTCATCACTCTTCTAGAAAATGTACTAAGTGATTCTCTGCTGGCGAGAGACTCTGATGGTTGTGAGGAAGCACGTGGGGGTGACAACCCTCTGAGGGGTGCAGCATGGGGTCTAGCTCAGTGGGTAGCCTGGGAACCAGCCTTCCCCTCACCCAAGCCTCGGTACTTCTACTTCTCCTTAAAAATGGGCCTCACAGTTGCTTCCCAGAATCTTTTGGAGGTCTGTGCTAGGACTGGAGGATGATTAATGGGTGTATCCAGCTCTGGGATATTTTTTGGCTCAAAGCACATACGATCTAACAGTAACTTCCTATGTAATGTTACTAACCGGGATTTAATTTGGAAGTAGGCGGTATAATGTGGTAGTTAAGAGAATTAACACGGGAGCCAGTTTGTCTGCATTCAAATCCTGTCCCTTCCATGTCCTAGTTTTGTGTCCTTGGGGAAGTCATGTTACTTCTTTATACCTCAGTTTCCACATCTGTAAAATAGCGATTAAAAAAGAGGCATGCCCTGGTGGCTCGGGTGTTGGGTCTGCCCCTGGGATGCAGTCCAAGTGCAGCCCAGGGTCCCAGGTTCATGGCCTGGGCCAGGGCTGGGGGGACCAATTGGGATGAGCAGCTAGATGAATGAAGTGCTTCTTCCTCCCTCTTCTCTCTTCCTTCTTGCCTGCTTCCTGCCTGCCTGCCTTCTTAAAAAAAAAGAGTGCCTAACTCATGACAATGTGAGCATTAACTAAATTTGTACATATAAAGTGCATGGACAGTGTTAGGCACACAGCACCTATAAGTATTAGTTAATATTGGTAGTAGTTATGGTAAATTTAATTTAATGTATAACTTTAGTAGTGATAATTATTATCCCTAATGCTTATTTACAATATTTCAAATAATGTTAATATCAAGAATGAAATTTAAAATACTAGAAATAATATATATTAGTAGTAATTTGATGCACCTGGAATTTTAAACTCATGATCCTGACAGTTTCCTCTAGAGACATTATACATACTTAAGATGCTCATTAGTAATGTTTTTCTTTGCTTTGCTTTTTTTTTTTGAAGGAGAGGTGTGGGCAGGAATGAAGGAGAGCAGAGGCAGGCAGGCAGGAAGGGAGAGGAGAAAGAAGCACTTTATTTATTTTATTTAGTTATTCATCCTGGTTGCTCCTGCTGGGATATATGCGGACTGCGGCCAACTGCTACTCCACCAGGGTGTGCCGACAATGTCTTTATTATTACTGTGATGCAGATACAATGTTTTCCAGTCTGCAAACACCAACATTTTCAAGACTTCTAAGGACCCCTCCTTCCCCCAGTGACAGCATTCCCAACCATGCAGTGCTCACTGTACATGAATCAACACACTTATAAATCTCTACTGTTGCCAGGATGACAGGTGGTTAATCCCTTGGTAAATCCTTTCTTTGAAGAGTCCCCTCTCCTAGCTGTACAAATCCCTTCTTTCACAAGCACCTCACTAACAGATACCTCTGCTGAGCTACCTCATTACTCATGAATAAACCTTTGACATATCCTCTTTGATGACCCCAGTTGGCAAACATTCACAAATACCCAGTAGTTCTGTCATCCACTGATGGCCCCCAGTGACGAATCTGTCTCTTCAAATTTACCCCGTGATTGGCATACCCCTTACTGATCAGCCAGTTGACAGATTTCTCTATTCATAAATATCTTTATATGACATAAATCCCATTGACAACTCTATTGACAAAGCTCCCCATTTATACCTCTTGACCCATTGGCATATCTCCCCATTCATCTATGCCCACCAAAATGTTCCCATTGATGAGCCCCCTTGTCAAATCTTCCCAATCAGAAATACCCACGATCGAGATTAATCTCATTGATAAAACTGTTTGAAAATCTTTTTATTCATAAAACTCCACTTATCTATGTAGCCCCTCCCCCCAAGTAATTTACCACCATTGACACACTGACATATTCCCCTGCCTTTAGATAGCTCCAGTTGGGTTATCTCCCTACTGGAGAGTTCTCCATATATTATGTCACATCTCTCTCCGACACAACCCATGCCTCTAATGACAGATGAAGAAGTGGATTTCCAGAATAAAAACAGCCCTTTCTTTTTATCAATAGGGACTGACACCTACATCTTACCAGCCATCCCTGGACACCTCATATGCCAGCAGAGGTTGAAATCCGAGGCCCAAACCTGATTATACTATAGAACTTTGACCATACAAAACAATTGGGGCACAAGTTTTTTTCTCAATGTGGGGGCAAAGGTGGATTTGTTCTTAAAAGATTTAAAGTCTGCACATGAAACTATTAGCACCCCAGATACATACTCAACTACTAATGCCTGCTCCAGTAAAAGTCTGGAGGTGTGATCTCTTGATAGAGTAAAATGGAAGATTCTGGTGGGGAGGAATGTCCTGGCTCCACCTCCCTGTTGTCTATTTATCCACCAGGGAACTTGGGCCTCTTGTGGAACGTTTGTGGAGAACCGCAGTTCTGAGGGATGGGGACATCAGTGCCAGGAGCCCCAGACTCAGTGTCCTTTGCCCCTACCACACTATGTGGGCCTCCCCCTGACTTTAGCCCCCTGGAAAGCAATACTGTTAGCCAGATGCTCGTGAATCCTCTCCTGACTAGGGATGAGTGGGACCAGGAAAAGGTCATGCTTCAGTTTCCTCTCCTGTGTCCCTCATGCCCTTGCCATGAATCCCACCTTTCTGCTGGTCCTTGTTTTGCTCCTGGCTCTGTCCATGACCACTCTTGGGGAGACCTTCAGGGGATACCAACCACACATCCACACTATTTATTGTAACTCAGGCAGGGGTAAGTTTGGGCAGACCTCACAGATGCCCCCAAAACAGGGGCTCACAGTATGGTTCCAGAGGATGGATAAGACCCCTGATGTGGTTGAGTCTGGAGGGAAGATGTTCTGCAAATGTTTCTTTAAGAATTTGGGAATGGAGTCAATCTTGAATGTCTGGACCCCCAAAGAGCTCCCTGACATTTTCCCCAACACTAGTCCTGTAGCTTAATTCTGGGGGCTCATCTTCCTTACTTAGTCTGTGTAGAATTATGAGTCCAAATCACCAGAATACCCTGCCCACCTCTTCCCCTCACCTGTCTCCTCACCAGAATATAAGCCCCTGACCCTGCTCTGGCTGAGTGAGTGGACTGTGTCTCTGAGACTTAAAAGTTACTGATGTGACACCAAGACCTCATCCTCTCACCCCGTAAATGCTCCTCAACCCCAGAGTCCCTCCTCCTTTCCCTCCCTCACAGAGAATCACAGTTCCTAAAGGACTCCTGAATCTTTGGCTTATGGAAGTACCCAGATATAAAGATTATGTCCATCCACACCCCTGGCAGGTTCAGCTGTGGTGACATCTATGCGGAGAGGCTCTTCTTTAGGAATCTGCATGGCAGGTCTGTCAGTCTGTGTGAACTCCTCACGCTCTGTCTGTGTAAGCCCTGTAACATTCTCCTACCAAGTGCCCCTTGCCCCGGACACTGTGCCCCCAGGGTCCTCCAGCCTGCCACAGCAAGGGCTGCCCCCACCTCTAGAGTCCTGTTTCTTTGGGACTGGCCACTTGGGAATTCCAGTCTGCCTTACCCAAGGGACATCTGCTCACATCTTACTGACTGTCTGGGCATGGTGTCTGTCCCCTGTAGATCTTTGAGGGATGGGAAAGTGCACGTCAGGAAATGAATCATGTGTTCTTGGAAGGGGCTCAGGGAGAAGCCTATAAGGGAGGCTTCCTGACTGCCTGCAGGAAAGGATGTCACTGGGTCTCAAGTGTGGCCATTGGGTATTCTTGCAGCCCCAGGGACACCCCTTTGTGTTCCAGCTCTTCCCTGCTCTCTGCTCCTTGCTTCCTCTCCCCACTCTCTGCTCCTTCTCTGTTTCCTACTCTCCCCCTTCTCCCTGTTCCTCCCACTTTGTTGTTCCCTGTCATCATTCCCTGTCCCCTCAGCCTGTCCTTGGACCCTGCTGGCCTTTTCTTGTAGGAGCAGAAACTGAGGAGAAGCTTGTCGAGCACGCACGGCTCTGCCCAGCCATCCCCACAGAGTCGCATACCCCAAACGTGCACACTATCTGTAGAGCGACGTTAGCTTGTCTGAGCACTGGCTGGAACAGGAAGCCATGACTGTCTTCCCCATTAACCCGATATCTGCTTTGAATCTTCACGCTCTACAGCTCCTGCCTTAGACCCAGAGTTCTGCTCAGCCACAGTGAACTATGGACTGTTCACCTTCCACACATTCACAAACATCCCTAAGCCCGTCATCCTCTTCCAACTGTGCCCTCAAGCCTCCCAAAGACCATCCACTTCTAATGTGCTGGGGACATATCTGGTCATGTTGCTCCTTGATCTGGGTGCAAGTGATAGGAGTGTGTTCACCTGGTGAAAATTCATTGAGCTGTAGTTATGTCCTCTTTTCTAAACTTATTCTATCACAATTGGCCCCTCAAATGATCCCCCCACCCTACTGACACATCCCCCTGCTCCTTCCTTCACCCCCACCCCCCATTTCACACCATCCCCACAGCCTGACCTCATTGACTTACACCTAAGCACTGTCTCTTGCTCACGATTCATGCTCACGTGAATCCTGGGTCAGAGAAGGGATTGGATCCAGAGAGGCCTTGGGGTTAGACTCTACCTGACATGTGAACGCTCTGTAAATATTTGCTGAGTCATGGATCACCTAAATATTTGCTGAGTCATGGATCACCTGGAGTGCAGGTATCCAGGGAAGGATGTTCTCTAGTCCACAGAATTCTCCCCCCAACCGCAGGACAGCACTACCTGGTTGAAGCAAATAAATTACCAGGCTAGGGAATTTCGGGTGAACAGAAGACAAACTGCTTAACAGAGCCTTCCCATGCTTTCCAGCCCCAACTGGCGACTATTTAGACATTCTGAGCTGATCAACTCTGATGACTCTTGGCAGACTACAATGTCCATGGGAATAGATGACACAGGGAGCCAAGTCTTGATATGTGTCTGTATCACATGATGACACAATGGAGGATGGGCAACCGTCCCACCAAAGCTTCAAAGTACGGGGTGCGGGGTGAAAGCTCTTGCAAATCCAGGCCAAGCCATTGCCTCAACCACTACACAGTGGGTGGGAGGAAAAATTGGAAACGGGTGGCAAGCTGGCCTGCAGGGAGTCTAATGCCTCTGCCTCCCCCACCACCATTACCCACCACTAACTTTGTCTTTTCCCTGGCCTCTGAAGTCCTGTTCTTTCTATCTCTGACCAAAATAGCCACCATCCAGCTAGAGAACAGCCAGGAAGTCTGACTGCCCTGCCAGATAACAGGTATTAATGAGAAAATAGTTATTAATGTAGTACTGAATTGGTACAGAGAAAGTGACCGCGGGGCCAGAACGAAGTTCAGAATCGGTCTCACACATACATGCAATTTTAGTTTATGACAGAGGGAGTATCCCAAAACAGGAAAGAAACGTTGCCTATAAGCGAAAGATGAAACTGGGTTCCTACACACCTCACACTGTATGGAAATCAACTTCAAAGGACACTCGTAATAAAGATGTTTGTTACTGTTACTAGCTTGCTACATTGAGATCAGTGTTATGTAAGGGGACGGATGTGAAGACCATTCTGAAATGCGTGTAGGGACATGTTAATGAGCACATGTAATAATCATGTTTGTAAGTGCTGAAAAGACACAGAAAGGAAATCAGCTTCAGATGGATGAAAATGTAAATGTCAAATGTTGTCTCAGGTGTGGGCCACGGAAAGCCCCAGGACCGAGGCTTGCAGTCCGGGGCTGCGTGAACCACCAGAAATCAACAGCTAGACAAAAAGTTCTTCCTCCTCCTCTTTCCTTAAAAATGACCCTTCCTCCTCTCTCCTATCCTCTCTTAAAAAAAAAGCTCACCACTTTCATCATCTACTAAATTTCCACATGTACGTCAACCTGTAACTGGACTTCGGATTTTTCTTCCTTTAGCCTGTCAGTCTATTCATGTGTCAGCACCATACTGTTGAAATTAGAAGTTTCATAGCATGTGTGCGGGCAGATGCATTATTAGATTCCTTGTACGTTGATAGGACTAGCTCCCCATCTTCAATTGTTTTTTTAAGAGTTTTTCCGGTTATTCTTGCATGTTTGCTTTTTTTTTTGCATGAATTTTACTATCAACTTGACCAGCTGCAGACAAAAGCTTATAGGCATATTATTTGGGTGGGGGGAATCACATTAAATGTTTTTAATGCACCCCCATCAGGTCCTTGGAGTTTACATGGTCTGCACCATAGCCCCCTAGCTACCTGAGCCACACGGGTGCACCTGAACCCACATTGAATTTATAATTAAATAAATATCTGAGAAAGGGCACTAAAATCTTTATGATGTTATTTTATCCTATCCAAGAATAAAGAATGTCTTTGCATTTGTTTAAGCCTACCTTTGTGTCTTTCAGGAGTCTTTTAAATTTTTCTTTATATAGGTTTGTGCATCTACTGTTGACTTTGTACAAAAGTATTTTGTCTTGTTTTGATATGATAAATGTGGTTTTTCTCTTCTATTACATCTACTGCCTGGTTATTTATGTATATTAAAATTATTGACTTCTGTATGTTGATTTAATATTCTGCTATATTGGTGAATTCTTATATTATCTGAATTAGCTTTATTACTGGTTCTCTAGGGGATTTCCAGGTAAACTATCATATCATCTATATGTAAAGGTATTTTTATGTCCTCTTTACCCATTCTTACATCTATAATAGTTTTTTCATAGTCTAATCACATTGGTCTAATATCTCCAAACACAATGTTGAAAAGGAATGGAGATACTGGCTACTTTGCTTGTTCCTGATCTTAGTGGAAATGCCTTCACTATTGTCCCATTAAATGGATGATACATTTAGGATTGAGATATTACATTTTATCATATTAGGTAGGTATCATTTGATTTCTATTTTCAAATAATTTTATCGTAATTTTTGTGGAGGCGTGCCCTGGTGGCTTAGCAGTAAAGTCTGCCAGACATGGTCCACATACCTCCCAAGGTCCATGGTTCATGACCCGGGGCCCGAGGTAACAACCAAGATCAACAACTAAATACAATAAGTAAAATGCTTCTTCCTCACGCTTCCTGCCTGGCTATCTCTGCTTGCCTTCATTCCTGCCTGTGACTTTCCCTTAAAAAAAAAAGAAAGCAGAATTTGTGTGGAATTGTGTACTCATTTAAAAGATCTGTGGGAAAGATAATGTAGTTTTCTTCTTAGCTCTATTAATATGTTGTATTATACTATTAAATCATCTATAATGTAGTCTCAGAAAGAGACTCATATATTTGGTCATACTTTATTATTTTCTTAATGTAGTTTTGAATTTACTTGTTAATATTTTTTACATTTACATTTCTACATTTCTTTTACTTGGGATTTTTTCATTGATACTTATGAAAGAAAATGGCCTTGCTTTCTTTTTGTGCTATCAATATTATAATTACTTGAGAAAAATAATGTACAAGTTTCTTTTTATTTCATGTTCTCTGGAACAATTTATGTGGCATTGGGATTAACAGGCTTCTAGAAGTCTGGTAGAATTCCTCTGTGAAACCATCAGGGCCTGATACTTTCTCTGGGGTAGTTCCATCACAATTTTCTCTAACTCATTTATGAAAATTGTTCTGTTAAAAACTATAATGGGATCAAATTTTGGTAAACTGTGTTTCCTAATGATATGGGAATGAAATTATCCATTTCATCTAAGTGGATTTTAAATTTATTTGTATTTGTATGCCTTTTATATTTTGACTTTCAGAATGTTAATGTCTTACATTTAAGATATAAAAATGGGCATGCCTTGGTGGCCTAGCCAATAAGGCCATTGGATATAGTTCACATACATCCTCCAGACACAGGTTTGAGACCCAGGGCTGGGGGAACAACCAAAATGAACACCTAAATAAAATAAATAATTGTTTCTTCCTTCTCTATCTTACTACCTGCCTGCCTACTTGCCTTTCCATCTGTGTCTATATCTATATAAATCAGCATTGACAAGAAAAAAACTGAAATTAAATACAAAGAAAAACTATATTTGAAATGCAATGAATGCTTAATGAGAAATAAAATGAACTAAACCAAGTAACGTTTGACTAAATACTTTGAGCGCACTTCTCTAAGAACATAAAAATGGTAACAGATCTCAAGCTTGACCTTAGCAGGCCTGTTTTTCACAGTGGTATGGGAGTTCAAATTCTAGAAAAGGTCTCTGTATTTTAGAAATGTATGTGAAATTTTTAGCTTTGTAATGGAGGGCCCAGAAGAAGCAAGGACATATAGTAGCAATCAGTACATCTAGTTCTCAGATCTTGGTTTTGAAATGCCATTATCTGAGGGCCGGGACTGCCAAAGAACAAGGTATGCCTGGATGTGATATGATATCAGTAGAAATGTCAGAATACAGGCCTGTAAAATTCTTTCTTCCACAAAAGCAATGAGAATGCTGGCCAAATTTGTAAAAATCAACTTTGTCATAACTCTGGAACTTGACCAAAGATTTACAACATTCACAGAGACTTTTTTCAAGAAGAATGGTTGGCTCTCAGTGAGAACAGTAAGCTTTGCGGCATTTGAATTTTCCCTGTTCCTTCTCCCTACCTTCACAACGGCCTTTTAAAATCAAAAGCCTTGCAATCCTAATGAAAACCAACAGCCTAGCAACCACTGGAGGATATAAAACAGGGTTGGAGTTCCTTCAAAGCCCCATTCCTGGAGAACCATCTTTTTGACCTTTCCGGTACCTCTTTTTTAGAAAATTTTACTTGTCTATTGGATCTGACTCAAAGTTCACGTGGTATGGTCCACTTGTACTGGGGGTACTTTTAAAAAAACAATCAGCAGCAGCAGTTTAACACAGCAATTGTTCAAGGCAGCACTACGGTTAGGACAAATGACAAGCTGACCAAAAAACTAGAAAAGTTGGATAATGAGATCTCCATGGGAGATTGTGAACCTAGGAATCTAGAAAGCCAGTAATTACATTAAACGAAAATGAATTAAACAGTCCAATGAAAAGAAAAGCTATAGGCAGAATCAATGAAAAGTATGGAAAAAAGAGAAAACTATTACAATCATTAATAAAAGAGAGTAAATAACTACCAATCTTACAGAAATAAAAAAGACTATAAGATGGTGTGCCCTGGTGGCCTAGTGGATAAGGCCGTCGGACATAGTCTATATACATCCCAAGAACACAGGTTTGACCCGGGCCTGGGGTTGGGAGTGGGAGACAACCAAGATGAACAACTAAATGAAAATAAGTAAATGCTTCTTCTCCTCTCCCTGCCTGCCTGCCTACTTGCTTTCATTCCTGCCTGCAACTTTTCTTTAAAAAAATATGTAAGAGAGGACTATGGGCAATTGTATGACAACAAATAAGAAAAACTTACATGAAATGGAAAACTTCCTAGAAAGAAACAAACTATCCAAAGTAACTCAAGAAGAAATGGAAAATCAAAGCAGACAAATAATAAATGAATTATTAATCTAAAAATATCCTACAAAGACAGGCCCAGGACTAGATGTATTCACTAGTGAATTCTACCAAACATTTAAAAAGAATTAATATAGGTGCACTCTGGTGGAGTACCCATTAAGTCAATTGTCTCCAAGCCATGTACCCCTGGGTTCAAGTTCCAGGCCCGGGGTGGTGAGGGGAAACAACCAGTGTAAACAACTAAATAAAAAATAAAATAAAGATGCTTCTTCCTCCACTCTCTTCCTGTCTGCCTACTCGCCTTCATTCATGTCTGCACCTTCCCATCCAAAAAAGTGGAAAAAGCATTTGACAAAGTCCAACATCCTTTCATGATAAAAGCCCTCAATAAACTAGGAATAGAAGGGAAGTTCATTAACACGTAGGTAACAATATATATCAGATGCACTGTTCTAACCACTTCTACATCCATTACTTTAATTCTCACATCAACTCTATGAGGCAGAAAATATGAATAATCTGAGACACAGAGCATTTAGTAATGGTTCCTAGATTAGGAAGCTATTCAGTTGTGAAGCTAGAATTCCCATAAAGAATTCTGACAACAGATTCCATGCACTTAACTCATTGTAGAACCCATTTCTTCTCTCAGAGAACGTGGAATAATAATAATGATCAATTAATTCAAAACTTTTAACTTATATCAGTGACCACAATTTGTCATATTAGTAGCTATGTTTATTTAATGAAGTTGATACTATTGGGTCAATACTGACATGTAATTGCAATTTAATACACAAAATGTGATGATTAGATAAATAAACATAAAAAGTAACAGCGTTAAAATTTTGTAGAATTAGTTGTAAAATTTGTTGGCACTAATAACAGTGATTTAATTTCACAACAATTTTTTGAGGGGGCATTTATCCATTTATTTATTCATATATTCATCGATTCAATGAATCTTTATAAAAGTGCCTTTGAGGTGCGAGGAATCTTCCTAAATGCTGGGAAGGATTTTATGCACAAGACAGACGAGTTTCCCACTCGTATTACCCTGTATTCTAGTTACAGGAGATAAAACAGTGGCAAATAAGCCACTAAGGTATGCAACTCAAAGAATCAAATAGCGCGTTGTATGGGGAGAACTGCCTGTCTTTAAGTAGCTTGGAGCAAAAGTGATGTTGAAGGTGAAGCTGGAGGAATTGAGAAATGATGAGACTGGAGGTGTAACTATAACCTGATTCATAACTGTAGCACTCAATTTACACGAGCAGTCATAGCTTTAATATTAGTAATTACAGTCTATTGGAATTATAATTAATTATAATCAACTGGAATGTTAATCATATTAATGATGATTCATATTAATGACTATGAGATATTCAAAACATAGGTACTCATAGTTCATAGTAATATTAATTTGTAAAAATATTATACAAAGCTGGTGCTAATAATTTAATTGTTTTAAATGAATAGCTCGCTTCACGACATAGGTAAGAATCATTTATATTGATAACCTTTGTGTGTAACACTGGTAATAAATTGCAATGTTTATTATAATAATTGATGATATTAGTAATGAAAACAAAACTTAAGGTATTAAGTATAATTCAAAATAGGCACTTATAATTTATATTGAAGCATAATTTATAATATTGATAATAATTTATAATAAGTTCTTCAATGATACCAGTAATGGTTATCCAACTTGTATTAGAACTATAATTTGATCAATAATATTGGTATTCATAATTTATATCAGTAATAATAATTTGTAATTCTTGTAATAATTTGTAATATTAGTGATTATATTTTATGATCATAGTCACCAATAATTCTATTTGCAAACATTATAACATTGCCTCTGATAATTTTTATCACCAATCCTAACTTGAATCATTTGTAACATTTCAATGAAGAATATTTGATAATGGTAGTAACAATGACTTGATTACTGTATTTAACATCATTGGATCCACTACATGAGTTCTGTTTACTTATATTAGAAATCAATTTTTAATACTGGCAAGAAAAGATACTGTGAGTAAGTGGATCAATGATTTATATCACACCATTAACCACAGAAGTAAATTCATAGCACTAATACACTCTATCATGAAGCAATTTGCCCTCCATATGCACGCTCGCCATTGGTAACACATCCACTGGCAATACTATTGCAATAGGCATGATGCTTGCTCTTTCTGCTCACTCTACTTTCCCTGGACTCACCATTTCTTTGTGATTGGGGTAGAAGGTCTGATCAATGAGAGGGAATTCTTCTGTCCCCAGTTTCTTGTGCAGTCGAACCATCTGGGCAAACTGTGTGAGCCAGGAAGAGTGGTTAGCAAGTCCTTCACCTGGAGGGAGTCTCCATGCTGGAACTCCAAGCCTCCAAACTTCCCCACATCTCCCCAATTCAAACGACTCCAAGTTCCGACATGCATGCATAAGCCAGTCCCTCTACCAGTAAGCCCCCTTCTGTCACTTACCACCCAGGGCTTGTCACAGAAGTTGTAGACAGAATGCAACGAGTTAACGCTGGGGATTCCAGCGTACTGCAGCCCAATGACCAAACTGCGGTAGTCTCCATTCCGCGCCATGCTGAAGGCGTGCTGGCGAATCAGCACAAAGTCTGGCTTCAGAGACCTGGGTTGGCAGGGGTAGGAGTGGTTGAGGGTTCTCCCACAAGCTCCCCTCCCACTTTCAGAAAAAAGATCCGATTTTCTGGTCTTCCCTAATATCTCAGGTATTAAGTCAGTGACTGGGGCAGAGACCATGGAAAGCCCAAGGACCTGGGTTCACAGCGCAACTCTGGGGGGAACGACCTAAATGAATGAATGAATGAATGAAAGTGCTTCTTCCTCCCCTTCCTTCCTTCCTTTAAATGCTTCTTCCTCCTCTCCCTTCCTTCTTAAAAAAAAAACCCCAAAATTCTAAATCTTCACAGCTCCTAGAAATTGCAAACGTTTCTCACCTCAGTGCACATGCATACACTATTCCCCCCACCACACACAACCGTTCTACCCTTTCTCCATCAGGTAGCCAGCCTTTCCTACCTACTGCTTTCCTCACTAAGGTCAGTTTGCAGCTTACCTACTTAGCTCTGAGAGTCCCCAGATCATAATCGCTCAGGCTACTAACTGTTCTCAAAGCTGGTTGCCCAGAATACATTCCAGTCTCAGGGGCTCTACAAGGTTTGCTCCTTTTACCTGAAACACTTCTCCCCCAGATATCTGCATGGGTCAGTCTGTCACCTCCTTCAGGTCTGTCTTCAAATATCTCTTCACACTACCCCTCTACCCCATCCAAAGTGCAGGCCACTGCACCATCCAATAACCCCTTTATCAGTCTGCTGCTATGTTTTTTCCTCCATATTTTTACATTTTCTTATTTGTGTGTAGTTCACAGTAAGTAGAATGCAAGCTTCATGAGGGCAGAGGAGTTTGGAGTCTTTTTGTTGGCTGTTTTGTTCCCGGCCAGGTCCTCAGAAGGTAGACAAGCTCCTGGTACACACTAGGCACTCAATAAATATTTGCTGAATGTAAAATGCTGACAGCAGCAGCTGGCATGCTGTAGATGTTCAAGAAATGTGTATTAAATAACAAAAACCAGAAAAGAAAACACAAGGGAAATGTGTATGAATTAATAATCGAAGAGCTTGGCTGGAGGTCTGCTGGGATTCTTGGCTCTTCAGAAGAGAAGGAATCTTCACACGGTCATGCCTAAGTTGTTTTTTTTTTTTAATTGAAATACATTTACATAAAACATCCTGTATGTTTAAGGTATACAACATGTGGAATTGGTAGAGTTGTATATTGTAGTGATTGCCACGGTAGCACCTCTATCTTGTCACATAATTACCCTTTTTGTGGTGAGAATAATTAAGAGCTGGCCTCTTAGCAAGTTCGATGATTAAGGTACAGTCGCGGTGTCTATATCCACCACACTTGCGTTTTATCTCCAGGACCGATTCATCTACTAGCTGCAAGTCTGCACCCTGTTCTCCCAACCCATCCCTAGCAACCACCAGTTTACTCTCTGTTTCTATAAGTTTGGCTTTTAAGATCCCACATATAAATGGTATCCTATAGCATAGTGGCGCCTACAGCCATGTTCTTTGGCTCAAGTTCATTGTGCTATAATGATGCTGAAGAAAAAAACAAATTGCAGCTTGCACTGAACAAAATGATGTGACTAGAAGTCCTGCTTTTGCTAAAGTGGCAGTTTCCTCGAACCTATCGGTTAAGTGAGGACTTACTGCATTTGTTTTTCTGTTTGATTTATCTCACTTAGCATGAAGTCCTCAAGGTCCGTGTCTGTTGGCACAGACAGGACTTCTTTCTCATGGCGGAATCTATTCCATGGTCTTCATACTCTCCCATAGCACCAAGGTATCCCGCTTGCTTCTTTAAGGAAAGGCGCAGGCAAGAAGGCGAATGGGCAAGCAGAGAGGAAGAGAGAGGAGGAAGAAGCATTCTATTTATTTATTTTTCTATTTAGCTGTCCATCTTGGTTGTTCCCCTTGGCCCCAGGACGCAAACCCTTGTCCCTGGGAGGCACATGAACAGCGCGCCACTGGTGGCAGCAGCAGGCTTAATTTCTACTCTACTAGGGGGCACCCAAATCACCCTTTTAATACCTACCGCACAACCTTCACCCCATTCCGAAGCACTTCCATGTCCACAGAGAATCCACCGTTGGCATGAGCCACAAGATTGAGATCAGAGAATTCAGCCTGAGAAGGAAAAAAGTGATTCACTCATATCACACAAAAATGACAACTCACAGTTTGTAGTCTGGGCAGTTGACCCCCAGGTCCATCTGCCCCAACTAACCTGTTCAACTTTAATGTCAATTTCTCCATGGACCTTTTTCCCTTTGAAGTATTTCGCCCTGGAGAGGTAAAGCAGAGCACATTAGTCAATGTGCAAATCTTGGGAAGACAAAACCCAGGTCAGCCCTTTGGCCCCTTCAACCCCTTCAGTACTGGAGAAACAGCACTCTTGGTCATTGCTGAAACACTTGGAAACACTTCACAGTGTTTTATGAGCAGCTGCCTTTCATGTAATCCTCACAGAGCTGGGTAAGTGTCCAAGGTCATTGCAAACGAAAACAAGTCATTCGAACACAGAGAGCGGGCATTTCTCAAAGTCTGCTCTGCTTGTCACACTGCTGTTGTAAATGTTTTTGAAAAGCTTCACAAAATGAGTAGTGCTGTGTAAACTCTAATATGCTTTGAAACTGCATGGAGGTTTGTAACTGGCAGAGAACCCTGGAACACAGATACGAAGTGCGCCTGGGTCACACCACGCCTCTGCCTCTGTGCAGCCTGAGCATCTCCCTGCTCTCCGTCCCTCTTCGGGGAAGAACACGATCATCACCGATGCTTGTGCGGCCATGAAGAACACCATGGCCATGGTTGGGCAGCTGTACCAGAACAGGAGAAGGAGACTGATGGGTGCAGGCTGGAGGTGGTTCCAGAGATGCCAGCAATGATGGGGGTGGGGAGGAATGCAGCTGAGGACAGAGGGAAGCTACAGGAGGGAAGAGGGGTAGGAGTGGCAGTAGGCACATCACAAACTGCTGTCATTGTCCCTGAGCCCATCTTCAGATGGGCTCCTCCCCTAGGCCCAGGTTTCCTATCTGACAAGCTTCTCCACAGACAGAGCTTTTCCCCAGTTAGGTTCCTCATGATGATCACTGACAAAATCTCAAACACAAGAATGTCCTCTTCCCCTCTCTCCCCTTCTCTCTCTCTCTCCCCTTCTCTCTCTCTCCCCTTCTTCCTCCCCCCGCCAAGCCCCTCTCTCTCCATTATGACCATTACAACACTCTTCTCACAAGTGTCGGAAGAGACTCTCTCAGAGTTGCACATTTTTCACCTATGAGTGTAGAGCACATCACTATTTTCAAACTTTCAAATTTTATTTTACTGAAGTAACTTTGATTTACAACACGATGTAAGTTTTAGATGCAGGTTCACTCTTCACCAAATATATGAATGCCCACCACCAACTTTCTAATAATTTGCCAGCACTGTCCATTGGACCGCCACTGCCCCTTGTTCCTGCTCCCTCTACCCGCTTCCCTCCTGGTAACTGCAGTTATGATGTCAGTGTTTCAGGGTTAGTTTTTGCTTGTCTGTTCATTTATCAAACTTAAAAGCCGTAAGTATGATACATATAGTACATGCCGTTTTGCCCAAATGATCTCTTCAGGTCCAATGCATCCTGAACATCATGTTGACAGCTCACAACTGTATTCCCCTGGGGACAGTCTTCTGTCAGGGGAACTGCCTTGACCAGGTTACCTCTACTTCGAGCAGCCCATGGCCTATATCTGGTTTATAAGTGGGGACAAAGGCCAGCCTCTCTGCCTCAATCTGAGTCTGAAGGGTCATCATAGGCCCAGAGCTCCCCCTACCATTAGCGGAGGCCTCTGTGTAACCCTGCCCACTTATAGATGTCAGTCACAAAGGCTTTGGCCCGCCCTGGTGGAATAGTGGTTAGGTCAGCTGCCTCCGTAACGCAATTCTGGAGCTGGGTCACCTGGCAGCCAGTAGCAAAGAAGGAATTGCCATTGGTGGGGGGTGGAGACCCCTCTGGAGCAACACTGGGAGCCCTGCAGCTGTCATTCAGGCCACGTCGTCTGGCAAATCCTTGACACCGAAGGTATCGGTAGTAGAAAAAGAGGTAGCGTGCCCTTCATTCTCCTGCACGGGAGAATTACAGCACAGGTCCCTGAGGTTTGGGAGCAGCAGAAATTATTACTGATGGTGAGCTGCAATGTTGTACTGGCAGAAGGGAATGCACCATTTGGTGACATATCCCTGGTACTAGAGTGGTGAGGAAATGGAAAGCAGATTTGACTCACTATTCACTAAATGCCATTGATTAGCTGAAGAAAGATCCAATCTGTTCAGGGCAAATCGCCACCATTGTACAAGGGAAAACATGAAAGTCTGAGCACTTCCTTGGCTGCCTTTAAGGAAACCCCAATCTTCTGCAGACAGAGGGCAGACAGAGGGGAGGACTAGGCTTAGGACTTCATGGTAAATGTAGTAGAGCTTCAGAGATTGAAATCTCAGGCCCAGCACATTTCCTGTGCCAATACTCAGGGTCCTAACAGGACAGGAATGGGACCCCGACACTTGAATTAGGGGTATCTGGGAAGATGCTGCTAACACGTTGAACTTACAGATTTTCTTGACCCCACAAAGCCAGCAGAAGTAGCTCACACCTCCATGTTAGAATGTATGGCTTCCCTCTGCTTGAAGATAATGCAGAGGCCTTGAATGAAGCAGACGCTTGTCCCTTTCAGGACCTACCCCCTCTCCCTTCTCCTTAAGCAGATCAATACCCAGGGTCAAATCCTATCACAACCTGACCAGAGAGGTTCTAAGTTTGAATTTGAGAGATGTCATATCTGAACAATATTATTACTTCCTGGGTGACTTGGGCCCCACCTAATTCATAACCAGTTCATATATATTTTTTCACTTCTTATCCAGTCTTATCTTCATGGGCAGGGGAGGAGTGATACGCAGAAACAACTGAATAATTTGCCTATTATGTATGGGCAGGAGCTGGAATGTGCACACGAGACTGGATCTTCAGGACAATAGATCCAGGGGGTGGAACGTGAAGCCAGAGTTCGTTCCCAGGATAGAGATCGAAACGCTCTGCAAGGGCTTTAGGAGACATTTCTGACACACTGCAAGGATGACTCATGGGAGCTTGGAGAAAACAATGGCCCACACTACGTGAAGCAGAAATGCTAGGATTCCAGGGCAGGTCGCAGAGGACAGAATCAAAGGGCTCAGAGAAGCAGCTTCACTGCAGACAAACTATGAGACCCAGCAGCTGATCCTGCTCTTCAGGAGGACCCAGAGGACACACCCAACTGACTGCTAAGTTGTAAGCAGTCCTGTTACTCAGGCCACGTGATCAGAAAGCCCCTGTGACACTGGAGGTGTCAGTAGCAGGTAAAGAAGACGCCTGAGTGGGATCCCCCTGGGGTTCTGGAACAAGGCCATGACATCTGAAGCAGAGAATTACATCCCTTTGGGAAACTAATCCTGGCTGACCATGTGGCACCAAGCCACCATGCATCCCGAGTGCCCCATTATGAGCGAGCTGCGGCCCGGCCCATCAAGTCATAAAGTCAGATAGAGCTTGTCCTGGTGGCCTAGCGGTGCAGTCCACTGGGCGCAAGCACGTTCCAAGGTCTCCAGTTCAAGATCCGGGGAGGCAGGGAGGGGGCGCGGAAAACAACCAAGATAAACAAATAAATAAAATAAATAAAAATGCTTCTTCCTCTTCTCTCTGCCTGTCTGCCTGTCTGCCTGTCTGCTTGCCTACTCGCCTTCATTTCTACCTTACACCTTCCCTTTGATTAAAAAGAAAAAGCAGTCAGATAGGCCCAGTAGCCAGGGTCCAGCACAAGCAGGATGAAGCCAGCTGCCTGAGCAAGCAAGCCAGGGCTCCGTGTTCACCCACACGTTGTGCTGGTGCCGCCCGCAGGTCCCTGAGGGAACTGCTTACAACCAGAGGAGAAAGGAAGAAAAAAGCCAAAGCCTGGTTCAAAAGGGGTTTACTTTAGTATGTGGGGGGAAGCCAAAAGTGGACAGCGGCTGCTATAACCTGACTCAGCGTAGCCTGACTCACAGTGTCCTTGAAAGACAACGGCGGAGCCCCCAGTGGGCAGAGCTTTGGGATGTACACCGCATCTACTTTGTGGGGAAAAGAAGTGGCCCAAGATTACAAAGCATATTGCTGATGGGCAGCAGTAAATAGCTTGGCTGATTGGTCAGCGGTCCTGAAGGAAAAATACTGGAAGATCAGGACAAGGAGATCAGGAGGTCTGGGACACAGAAGTGCGGTGGACACACGCGAGTGGGGAAGAGTGAGGAGTGAAGATCTTTGTCTTGTGTGTAACACCCACTAGACAGCACCTACCATGGATGCGGCACTAAGCAACCAGGTAAGACAGAATGAGTCAGCCAGATGATGTCAACCTTGTGCATGAGCCACCCCAGTGCTAGCATATGGGCACACGAAAGACAGAGCAGAAATACAGCATTATTGTTGGATGTCCAACTGACCAGCAGCAGGGACCAACAGTGAGTCCCTGACAGCACCGCTCCTCAAGAAGACCAGCCACTTTGTGGCAAGCTGGCTATGCTGAGTGGCCTTCCCCCCAGGAAAGAGTAATGGTTCATTTCGACTGGGATGTTCATATATCTATGGGTTTGCTTTTCCTTTTTTTT